>QRFJ01000824.1:0-73568 GCA_006176705.1 Cocos nucifera
AAAGTGAAACTGCCTACTTACCTGACCATCCTAAAGAACAAGGAGACAGGTCCTTCTGGAGGTATGCTCGTTATTGAGTCTAACCTTATGGTTTCTTCTACATCTAGTTGGGTGCTTGACTCTGGTTCTAGTGCTCACTTGTGCACTTCTATGCAGGATCTTGAGGATAGCAGGAGGCTGAGGGATGGTGAGATGATCCTGCATGTCAAAATTGGAGCAAGAGTTGCTGCCGTGGTCATGAAAACATATCCTCTTCGACTACCATCTGGTTTAGACTTAGTATTAAAAGACTGTTATTATGTGCCTGCAGCAAGCAGGAATTTGATTTCTATTTCTTGCCTTGCATTAGAAGGCTATATAATTAGTTTTCTTAAGGACCATTATAACATTCTTTATGAAAGAAATAAAATTGCAAGTGGTTTCCTTATTAACGATCTTTATCAGTTACATGTTGATGTATCTATTTTTAATTTCGAGCAAAATATGAATGCCATAAAATCAAAACATCCTAGGGATAGTCCTAATGATAGGTATCTATGGCACCTAAGATTAGGTCATATAGCAGAAGATAGGGTTAACAAATTGGAGAAAACCGAGCTATTGAGTCTGTTGACTTCAAAGTCATATCCAATTTGTGAATCCTGTCTTCATGGCAAAATGACTAAGCTCCCTTTTGTAGGACATGAGGAAAGGGCCACGAATCTTTTTGCCCTAGTACATACAGATGTGTGCGGCCATTTGATATGCCGGTTAGAGGCAACTTAGTCTACTTCATAACCTTTACCGATGATTTATCTAGGTATGGGTATGTGTATCTTATGAGATACAAGTCTGAAGCATTTGAAAAGTTCAAAGAATTCAGGCATGAAGTAGAAAAGTAAATTGAAAAACCCATTAAGGTTCTTCGATCAGATCGAGGAGGTGAATACCTTAGTCGGGAATTTCTGGACTATCTCAAGAAAAATGGCATAGTCTCTTAATAGACTCCACTAGGAATACCTTAACTCAATGGGGTTTCAAAGCGGAGGAACCGGACCCTATTAGATATGGTCCGATCTATAATGAGCTTCACAGACCTTCCTAATTTTCTTTAGGGATACTATTTATTAACTGGTATATACTTACTGAATAGGGTTCCTTCTAAACCCGTTTCTACCACACCGTATGAGATATGGCATGGTAAGAAATCAAGTCTGAATCATCTCAGAATTTGGGGTTGTCCGGCTCATGTCAAAAGACAATAAGCGGATAAGTTAGACTTTAGATCTTTCAGAGCTTGATTTATAGGAAATTTTAAAGAGTCATTAGGATATTATTTCTATATTTCAAAAGATCATAATATGATTGTGAGTCGACATGCCATTTTTCTTGAAAAATAGTTTATTCAAGATGGCGGCATTGAAAAATAGATCAAGCTCGATGAGAAAGTCTCACAAGAACAACGAGCTAAGGACCATATGGAACCAAATCAGGTTGAGCCAATCCATACACTACCTCCTCCACCTCATAGATCGAAAAGAGTGTCCCGTCCCCCTAAGAGGTACTTAGGTGAAGAAAAATCCTGATTTTTTGGATTAGATTCGTTCAGATCTGATTGGATCGAGAGGTATATTTCAAAAATCACCTCTTAGATCCAGATCAGATCTGACACTTTTCAGATCTGATTTATTATCTGATAAATAAGAAAATAAAACTAAATTAATTTTGAATTAATTTTACCTTGATTCTGGGTAATCTAATTACCCGTTGATGATGCTACCGAAGTCCTGAGGTTCTAGATCTAACCACGTAAGTGCCTGGCCTCTACCGATATCCACTTAGGTTGGATCTGAAGATCTTCTCCTTCTCATTCTTTTTTTCAAAAATCAGATCTGGATCTGATTTGAAGAATCTTCAAAACTTCTTCTGAAGATCACCCATCGTCTCTGCAGCATTGCTGCCTTCTTCCTTCTTCGTCAGCCTTTTCTTGCCTGACTCGCACTAATTTGAAGGCCCAACTTCCTTGGGCGTGGAGAGGAGAGAGAGGGTCAAATGGTGGCATAGAGAAGGGAGAGGGGCAACCTTGGGACATGGCTTGGAGGAGGAGTTATCAAAGGTGGGTGCAAAGAGGGTCTTTTTATAGACTCTGCTGCACCATGCAGTGCTGCATCACCCCGGCCAATCACGTTGCTTCATGCAATCAGATCTAAATCTGATTGATGGGATGACATCATCTGATCCAATCAGATGAGAGATCCATGGGTTCATTCTTAGATGGCGCCTAAGACTGGTCAAAGTAGATACCTAAGGGCTACCTAAGTAGAAACCAAGAAGCAACCTAGAGTCCCATCCATATGGAACTCCAGCATCCCTATCCAGAGAGAGGACAAGCCCCTATCTGCTCTCTAATAAGTGCATGACACATGGGCAGATGTCCAAGGGTCAAAGGTCAATGTTTGACCAAGTCAAAGTACAAGAATTAGCAAATGACGAAAAATGGTAGATATTGTCTCAAATTTATCTCATAAATTAAGACAATCTTTTTTTGACTTGGACAAGCTCCAGTCAAATCAGGTAAAGGTACCTAAGTGAGCACAAACTCATTTGGCTCAGTTGAGACAACTTTTAAGATAGAAAAAGGAGAATATTAGGCTCAATCGTGTGCTAGCACGATTTTTTTGAACCTAATTGAATCTTATTCAAATCAATTGAACTGGATTAGTTCAATTGATGATATCCAGATCCAAACCCTTATTTGTGTGACCTAGTTAGATTCAGTTTTGTATGGTAATGGGATATGTCATAATCTCCATCATCGACATCATCGAAACTCCTTTCGATGAATCAGAACTCTTTTGATTCAGACAACTTAGAATGATTGATCATCTAAAATATTCTAATTGCTCTCAAAATCCACTAGTGACACCTAGCAGCATATGGTGGCAACCCATTGAAACTGAAAATGAACCTTTCGGTGTAGCTACTTGTATGATTAGTTCTTCTATCTTGAACCCTAATCAAATTAGGGTTAAGGTGAACTCGTCAAACCCTAATTTCCATCATATGATTTAATCATTCGATTCAAGTCCGATGTGAAAACCTTAATAGAAACTCTTTCTATTATTTCACTCTCTGCCATAGCCATGGGCTTATGGACTTGATTCTCATGATCATCATAGGACTGCTCCTCATCCATCGAGGTAGATAGATTTCATCTTGGTGCAATCCAATTCCTACAATGAACATGCTATAGCCAACATACACCTCAGGATTCTGAATGGCTAGAAGATCGAGTCATGGTGTAGTAAAACTATAACACCCTCAAGTGAACTACCGATGCACCTCAGATCAAAAAATCAGACACACCACTATAGCATCGAGTCAGTCATTGACTAGAAGGTAGACTTTCTTATGACTACTCGAGGTGGTTACGCTCAGTGCCCTCATTCTCTAACGAGTATCTGTACTCTTGCTCTGGTGTCTCTACACCATAGACTTAAGACTCATCTACTACAAAGAAGCGATTGTACACTAACCTTCTGGATCAATCACCATCCTTATGATGATCCTATGGTCAAGAGCAATTTATGAGTTAATAAATGAAAATTCATGTCTTAAATTTTCAACTCTTGAAAATATGAATTATCATTACCATTAACTCAAGGGATGTATTACAGACACTAAATACACTTATGTGATAGAAAATAACCCATTTTATTATTTATAGTCAAAATTATAATTTTTTTCTTAGAAGTGTATTACAAGTGTCAGCCAATTCTGGCTTCTAGAACACACATATCTAACATTAGGTACTATTTTAGAGGATGTAGAGAAAATGTTCCTCATAGGTAATGGAGTTCATGGTGATGATCCCAAAACCTATAACGAAGCAATATCAGATATCGACTTCGAGAAATGGTTAGAGGCAATGAAGTCTGAAATTGACTCGATGCACTCAAACTAAGTCTGGACCTTGATAGATCCACCAGAAGGTATAATACCTATTGGGTGTAAATGGATCTACAAGAGAAAGATTGGTGCTAATAAAATATAGAGATATTCAAGACTAGATTAGTGGCAAAAGGTTATAGTCAACGTGAAGGCATTGACTATCAGGATACCTTTTCGCCAGTAGCTATGCTAAAATTCATTCGCACATTGCTTGCTGTTGCAGCCTATTTTAATTATAAAATATGGCAAATGGATGTGAAAATGGTGTTCTTAAATGGATATCTTGAGGAAGATATCTATATGGAACAACCGCTAGATTTCACATCTAGTGATGATGATCACAAGATTTGCAAGCTGCAAAGATCCATATATGGACTTAAGAAAGCATCTCGGAGTTGGAATACTCATTTTAATGATGTGATCAAAATATTTGGTTTCATCAAAAATGAGGAGCCATGTGTCTTCAAAAAGGTCAGTGGGAGCGCTGTTGTCTTCCTCGTATTGTACGTAGATGACATTCTCCTTATCGAGATTGATATTCTCATGTTGACCACAGTTAAAATATGGCTATCTAAAGAATTCTCCATGAAAGATCTAGGAGAATAATCCTTTATTCTGAAAATTAAGGTCTATAAAGATAGACCGAATAGGATGCTAGGACTTTCACAGAAGATGTACATAGAGAAAGTGCTAAAGAGGTTTAGCATGGAAAACTCTAAGAGGGGTTTAGTTTCCTTCAGACATGGCATTCATCTTTCCAAGAAGATGTGCCCTAGCACACCTGAGGAAATAAAATGCATGAGCAAGATCCCTTATGCTTCAGCAATAGGGAGCCTCATGTATGCCATGTTACGTACATGACCTGATATAGCCCATGCTGTGAGTGTCATGAGCAGATATCAGTCAAATCCAAGTGAAGAACACTAGACTTCTATAAAATGTATCCTTAAGTACTTGAGAAGAACTAAGGATATGTTGTTGGTTTTTGGTAATGGAGAACTCCAAGTCAAGGGGTATACAGACTCGGATTTTATGTCCGATGTAGATGATCGAAAGTCGACATCTGGAAGTCACTTTTTGGGCAATGGTGGAGCTGTCAGTTGGAAAAGTTTCAAGCAGATAGTGATAGCAGATTCCATCATGGAGGTAGAATACATCACTGCATCAGAAGCTGCAAAGGAGGCATTCTGGTACAAGAAGTTTACCGCAGAGATCGAAATGATGCCATCAGATGTCATTTCTCTATACTATGACAATAATAGCACCACAACCCTTGCTAAGGAGTTGAGGTCTCACCAGAAATCTAAGCACATCAAGCGGCGATACCACCTCATCCGTGATTACCTCAAGAAGGGTTACGTCGAGGTCAAAAGAGTCAACTCCGTAGACAATGCGGCGGACCCGCTTACAAAGTCATTGGGCCAGCAGAAGATCGAAGCCCACCTTGAGAAGATGGGACTTAGATTTGTAGCCAATTGGCTTTAGGTCAAGTGGGAGTTTGTAAGATATGTGTGCCCTAGAAGTCAGAATTGGCTGACACTTGTAATACACTTTTAAGGGCAAAATTATAATTTTAACTATAAATAATAAAATGGATTATTTTCTATCACATATGTGTATTTAGTGTCTATGATACATCCCTTAAGTTAATGGTAATGATAATTCTTATTTTCAAGAGTTAAAAATTTAAGACAAGAATTTTCATTATTAACTCATAAAATGCTCCTGACCATAGGATCATCATGAGGATGGTGATTGATCCAGAAGGTTAGTGTACAATCGCTTCTTTATAGTAGATGAGTCTTGAGTCTATGGTGTAGAGACACCAGAGCGAGAGTACAGGTACTCGTTAGAGAACGAGGGCACTGAGCATGACCACCTCAAGTAGTCATTAGGAAGTCTACCTTCTCATCGATGACTGACTCAAATGCTACAGTGGTGTGTCTGGTTCTTTGACCTGAGGTGCATCGGCAGTTTCACCTTGAGGGTGTTATAGTTTGACTACACCATGACTCGGTCTCCTAGCCATTCGGAACCCTAAGGTGTATGTTGGCTATAGCATGTTCATTGTAGGAATTGGATTGCACCAAGATGGAATCTATCTACCTCGGTGGATGAGGAGCAGCCCTATGATGATCATGAGAATCAAGTCCATAAGCCCATGGCCATGGCAGAGAGTGAAATAATAGAAAGAGTTTCTATTTAGGATTTTCACATTGGACTTGAATCGAATGATTAACATCATATGATAGAAATTAGGGTTTGACGAGTTCACCTTAACCCTAATCTAATCGGGGCTCAAGATAGAAGAACTTAATCACACAAGGTAGCTACATCGAGAGGTTCATTTTCAGTTTCTGATGGGTTGCCACCATATACTGCTAGATATCACTGATGGATTTTGGGAGCAATTAGAATGATTTAGATGATTGATCATTCTAGTTGTCTGAATCAGAAGAGTTCTGATCCATCGAAAGGAGTTTCGATGATGTTGATGATGGAGATCACTACATATCCCATTACCATACAGAAATGAACCTAACTGGATCATACAAATAAGAATTTGGATCTGAATATCATCAATTGAACTAACCCAGTTTAATTGATTTGAATTAGATTCAATTAGGTTCAAGGAAATCATGCTAGCACATGATTGAACCTAACATTCTCCTTTTTCTATCATAAAAGTTGTCTCGATTGAGCCAAATGAGTTTGTGCTCACTCATGTTCCTTTACCTGATCTGATTGAAGCTTATCCAGGTTAGAAAAGGGTTGTCTTAATTTATGAGATAAATTTAAGACAACACATACTATTTTTCGTTACCTGCTAATTCTTAATCTTTGACTTTGGTCAAACATTGACCTTTGACCCTTGGACATCTGTCCATGTGTCATGCACTTATTGGGGAGCAGATAGGGGCTTGTCCCCTCCCTAAAAATTGGAAAGGAGGGGGTGCACGCTGATAGGGATGCCTGAAGTTCCATACGGTTGGAACTCCAAGTTGCTTCTTGGATTCAAACTAGGTGACCCTCACCTATAGACTTTGACCGGTCTTAGGCGCCATCTTAGGATGAATCTATGGTCTCTCATCTAATTGGATCAGGTGTCGTATGGGACTCCAGGTTGCTTCTTAGATTCAAACTAGGTAACCCTCACCTATAGACTTTGACCAGTCTTAGGCGCCACCTTAGGATGAATCTATGGGTCTCTCATCTAATTGGATCAGGTGATGTCATCCCACCAATCAGATTTAGATCTGATTAAATGAAGCAACGTGATTGGCCAGGGTGATGTGGCACTACATGGCGCAGCAAGGTCTATATAAAGACCTGTCTGCACCCAACTTTCAGAGACTCCTCTCCTAGCCACACCCCAAGGCTGTCCCTCTTCCTTCTCCATGCCACCTATAGGCCATCTCTCTCTTCTCCATGCCCAAGGATAGTTGGGCTTCAGATTAGTGCAATTCAGATAAGAAAAGGCTGATGAGAAAGGAAGAAGGCAGCACTGCTGCAGAGACGACTGCTGATCTTCGAAAGAAGTTTTGAAGATCCTCCAAATCAAATCCAGATCTGATTTTTAGAGAAAAGAAAGAGAAGAAGAAGATCTCTAGATCCAGTCTGAGTGGATACCGGTAGAGGTCAGGCGCTTGCATGGCTAGATCCAAAACCTCAGGTAATCAGCAAGATCATCAACGAGTAATCAGATTACCCATATCAAGGTAAAACTAATTTAGATTTAATTTAATTTAATTTTCTTATTTATCAAATCATAAAATTAGATCTGAAAAATGTCAGATCTGATTAGGATCTAAGAAAAATTTTTTTGAAATATGCCTCTCGATCCAATCAGATTTGAACGAACCTGACCTCGAAAAATTAGAATTTTCCTTCATCTACTACAGACGATCCCACTACCGAATGGTTACAACAAACTCCATCTATAAAAAGGGACCCTCCAGATACATTTTCTCTAAGCTCTCTTCTTTTTTCCAAAACTCTACTGAATTCTTGCCTGAGCACTCCATTTCTGTTGGCTAGAAGAGCTGACTTGATCATCGAAGGATCCTGCCGGAGCCACCACCACCAACTCCGGATGGAATTTTGTTTTGCATGTCATCGACGATGACCTCTTCTTTTCCAACTCCAGTTTGATCTGGCATCAACCAGATTCTGCACCAATAGGATTGGCGCTAGAGGAAGGGCACCTCTTTTCTTGAGGTTTCTTTGTTCTTAAAGGCGTGCTCAGCAACGATCTCTCTTTTTCTTCTCTAGAGTTCTTTCCAAAAAAAAAGAAATGCCTCCCAAGAAAGCTTCAACCCAATAATCAACGGCCTCTTTAGCCAGATCCCATCCAAATCCATCCATTTCCACTTCAGCTTCGATAATTCAAGCTCCACCTACAGCCATGGTGGATGCAGAGCAATTCAACCTACTAGTCCAGCAGGTTAGCGATCTCACGGAGGTAGTACAGGCCATACATCGATAGGCTCCGATGCCAATTTAGTTGGAGCAGGCTTTTTTGAAGCCCCATGATCTGATCAGAGGATGGTCGACTTGGGCTAGCCGGTCGATGACCTCCGAAAAGGAGAAACAGAAGGTGAAGAGCCATTGCTTGGACCATAATTCGACCCTAGGGGAAGCTTTGCCCCTGTCCCACCAGAAAACTTCAGAGATCAATGATCATGAAGATCTTCTGAATCAAAGGCTATAGAAAATGAGCCGACAAATTGAAGAGCTCTATCATACTCCTTCCTCACATAGTAATAATATTTGCATTGATCCTTCTTTTTCTCAGAGGATTATGTAAGAGCCCGTTCCGCCGAACTTCAAGCTTTCCCAATTTGAAAGCTATGATGGAACCTCTGATCTGGTCGATCATTTAGAGGCCTTTTGAACTATAATGCTGCTCCATGGCATACCAGACGCCATCTTATGCCGAGCTTTTCCATCTATCTTAAAGAAAGCAGTAAGAAATTGATACTTAGCATTGAAATCGGATATAATTTTTTTCTTTGATCAGATGAGCCATTAGTTTGCGGCTCACTTTATCAGCAGCCAATGTCCATGCCGAGGTTCAGATTTCCAATGTATATCAAGCAGAAAGAGAAAGAATCTATCCGAGCTTATGTCATCCGATTTAATGCTACTGCATTGGAAGTCCAGAACTTGGACCAGTCTGTTGCAATGGCCGTACTTAAGAATGGCCTTTAGAAGAATGATTTGTTATTCTCCCTAGAGAAGAAGTACCCTAGAAACTTTGCCGATCTGCTAGCTCGAGCTAAAGGATATATCCAAGCGGAAGAAACCTTCAAATTGAAGGATGAAAAAGCCATAGAAGAGCGGCAGACGGGCGAATCTAATAAATCCACAGCTGATGGAGGCCCGAATAAAGTTCAACCATGCTCACGGACTCCCCTCGAGCACAAGCGAGCCCGAACACCTCCTCAAGCTCATTGTCAAAGAAGCCCCAATAGAAGGGCATGAAGAAGTTCTCCTCGTAGAAGGTTTTATGACTATGCCTCCCTCAATGTTCTAAAAATGGAAGTATTGATGGAGATCAAGAAGCAACACCTGAGACTAGAAAGGATGTGCACTCACCCTGGCAAGTGCAATCCTAACAAATACTGTCTCTACCATCGTGACCACAACCATGATACTAAAGAATACATTCAGCTCGAAGATGAGATCGAGAAGCTCATCAGGAGAAGTCGGTTGGGTTGATTCCTCAGATGTCGGTCTGAAGCAAGAGAAGATCATTCAAGGGCACTACCACAGCCTGAACCACCAAGGAGGGAGGAACAACAAGGAGATTGGCTGCCTCTCGGCATCATCAATACACTCTCTAAGGGATTTTGATGAGAAAAGGCCAGTAACTCTAAGTGATTAGTGAAAAGATGGAGGGCTGAAGAACCCATAACCTTCATTAAGGTAGATGCATGGAAAGTACAGTTTTCACACAATGACGTGGTTGTAATCTCTTTAAATATAGTAGACTATGATGTACGTCGCATCCTAGTTGATAATGAAAGTTTGGATGATGTCTTGTTTTATGATGCTTTCTCCAAAATATCAAAATCTGATAGTTAGCTTAGACCAATAAACTCCTCCTTAGTAGGCTTCGCTGGTACTGCAGTATAAGTTGAAGGTGTAATGACTCTAGCTGTGGTTGTCGGGCAATATCCAAAATAATCCAAAGCATAGGTGGATTTTCTGGTAGTAAAAGCTTCCTCCGCTTATAATGCAATTCTTGGCCGACCTAGTTTAAATGCACTTCGGATGGTGGTATCCACTTATTATTTGAAGATGAAGTTCCTAACAAGTTACAGGATCGAAGAGATCAGAGGAGATCAAGCTCTAGCAAGGTACTACTACTCAATTGCCCTGCAAAAGGAAGCACAGTCCAACCATTGTCCTATTGATGGGCTAGATGTCTGCGATGACTTTATCGAAGAATGGGGCGAGCCTATGGAAGATCTTGTGACCATCTTCCTGAATGACAAAAACATGGAGCATATGGTGTAAATTGGCTCCAATCTAGGAGATGATGATTGAGAGCAGCTCATCATCTTCTTACAGAGGAATGCCAACATCTTCGCTTGGGTTTCGATAGATTTGCCTGGGATTGATGTTGAGGTTATGAAACATCGGTTGGCCATTGACCCTAAGCACTGACCAATGAAAGAAAGAGTTCGAGGCCATGCACCAGAAAGACAGAAGGTAATAGCAGAAGAAGTTGATAAGCTTCTCAACGTTGGATTTATCCGAGAAGTCAGCTATCCAACTTAAGTCTCTAGCATGGTCCTGGTCAAGAAAGCCAACGGCAAGTGGAGGATGTGCATCAATTTTAAGAAGCTTAACAAGGCCTGCCCAAAAGATAGCTACCTTTTGTCTAGAATCGACCAACTGGTGGATGCAACTTTAGGCTACGAGCTCCTCACCTTCATGGATGCCTTCTCTAGCTACAACCAAATTCGGATGGCACCAAAAGATGAGAAGAAGACTACTTTTATTACTAACCATAGCCTTTACTGTTATAGGGTCATGCCCTTCAGACTTAAAAATGCAGGTGCGACTTATCGGTGCTTGGTCAATAAAATCTTCAAGGAGCAGATCAGCCATAATATAGAGGTTTACATCAACGACATGCTGATCAAAAGTCGAAAGACTATCAATCATGTCATCGACCTTGAAGAGGCTTTCGATATGCTCAGGAGATACAAGATGAAGCTGAACCCAATCAAGTGCACCTTTGGGGTAGCCTCAGAAAAATTTTTGGGATTCATGGTCTCGAGATAAGGGATCGAAGCCAACCCGAAGAAAATTCAAGCTATCCAGGAGATGACCGCTTTGAAGTCCATCAAGAAAGTTCAGTGCCTAACCGAGAAGGTGGCATCTTTGAATCATTTTATCTCTAGATCAGTCGAACGCTGCATGCCCTTCTTCCAAATCCTCAGAAAGCTGAAAGATTTTCATTGGACTTAAGAATGCCAAAAGGCATTCGACGAGCTCAAGAACTACCTCGACTCGCCCCCTACTAGCCAAACTCGAATCCAAAGAGGAGCTTTTTCTCTACCTTACGATCTCCCCTATGGCGCTAGCGATAGTCTTGGTCAAAGAAGAGGTGAAAGTACAGTGATTAGTCTACTACATAAGCCGGATCCTAAGGGATGCCGAGACTAGATACATAAAGTTGAAAAAATTGACTTATGCTCTTCTAATCGTAGCAAGAAACTTTGACCTTACTTCCAGGGACATGCTATAACGCTCCTCACTGACCAGTCAATCAGAGCAATCCTTCATCAAGTGGATGCTTTTGAAAGAATTGCAAAATGGACCATTGAATTAACGAAATTTGACATCAACTACCGACCTCGGCCAGCAATCAAGGCTCAGGCACTGACCGACTTCATAGTTGAATGTGCCATTCCAGATGAAGCCGAGCTTGAACAGAATGGGACCAGCATCCCGTGGTTGCAACCGAGCCTCCTCGAAGAAAGTGTTGACCTTTTCAAAGGTTTTTGGATCCTGTACGTGGACGGTTCGTTTAACTCCGCTGGAGCAGGTGCTGGGTTAGTCTTAGTCAACCCCAAGGGAGTCATCGCCAAGTACGTGTTACTCTTCGAATTTTCTATAACTAATAATGGGGCCGAATATGAAGCGCTGATCATCGGATTAAAAATAGTAAAAGAATTAAAAGTAGATCGGCTTCAAGTCTATAGTGATTTTCAATTAGTGGTCGGCCAAGTTAGTGGCAACTATGAAGCACGAGAGGAAAGTATGATGAAATACCTTGAGAAAGTAAAGAATTTGACTCCAACCTTTGGCAGTTTTAGCATTCAACAGATTTCGAGGGCAAAAAATACGAGAGCCGACCTTCTTTCTAAATTGGCTACTTCAGCCCCAGCCGAACTATCCAAAGAAGTATTTTTTGAAACTCTAAAATGCCCAAGCTCAGCGGAATCATAGCTCGTTATGCAAACAAAGCTCGAGCTGAGCTGGATTGACCCGTTAGTCACCTATCTCAAAGAGGGAGTTCTTCCTTATAATCTAAAAGAAGCTCAGAAACTCAGGAATTAAGCCTTCCGATACATTTTGTATGAGGGCAAGTTGTATAAAAGGTCGTATTCGCTACCACTGTTGAGATGTCTTCGACCTTCAAAGGTCAACTTTGCATTATGAGAAGTGCACGAGAAAATTTATGAAAGTCATATAGGAGCCAGATCCCTATCACAAAAACTACTTCGACAAGGGTACTATTGGCCAACCTTATATCACGATTCTATGGAGTACGTCAAGAAATATGACCGCTATCAGAGAAATGCAAACATATAAAGACAGTCAGCCTCTGAGCTTACTCCACTAAGCGCACCTTGGCCATTTGCATAGTGGAAAATGCATATACTAGGCCCTTTCCCAACGGCATCTAGATAATGGAAGTTCCTCCTGGTTGCGATTGACTACTTCACCAAATGGATCGAAGCTGAACCACTAGCAAAAATTACTAAGGCCAAAGTACAGGACTTCATCTAAAAGTCAATCATCTATCGATTTGGTCTGCCCCAAGCTCTCATAATAGATAATGGACGACAGTTCGCTGGAACGAGATTCACTGAGTTCTGCGAAGATCTAAACATCTTCCATCACTTCACATCGATAGCTTACCCATAGGCAAATAGGGAAGCTGAGGTGACCAATCGGATCCTGTTGCAAGGCATCAAGACAAGGCTCGATAGAGCAAAAGGGGCCTGGGTGGACAAACTTTACCACATCCTCTAGGCATATCGAACTACTCAAAGACTATCGACTGAAAAAATACCATTCGTCTTAGCCTTTGGAATAGAGGCAGTCATCCCAATCGAACTTAAACTCCCATCAGCACGGGTTGTGGCCTTCAATGAGCAGAAAAACTTACAAGACCTCAAAACAATCTTGATCTATTGGAAGAAAAAAGAGAGAAAGCCCAGGTTCAGATGGCGGCCTACAGGCAAAGGGTGGCTCGATACTTTAACTCCAGAGTCAGAGGTAAAATGTTCAAAGTGGGAGACTTAGTGCTTCGGCGAGCCGCCATCTCTTAGCCTTAAAGCCAGGGGAAGCTCACTCCGAATTGGAAAGGCCCGTATAAAATAAAGGAGGTCATCTGGCCTAAAACTTATCATCTAAAGGAGCTCAGAGGAACAACGCTCTCATGTTCTTGAAATTCAGAAAATCTGAGAATGTACTACCAATAATTTTTCTTCAATAAAACTCCTTCATTTCAATATTATGGTTTCTTGGTGCAAAAACTATGTGATGACAGGAAAGAAGCAATCAATAGTGGCCATGTTAAGAACAGGAGGAGAACCTCATCATAACATGAGCAAGTCAAAGGCCTCGTTCATTTTAGACGATATAAGGGGAGAGGCCCTAACAGCGGTCCTTATGCGCCCCTACAGCCCATTAAGAACAGGAAGGAAACCTCATCCTAATGTGAGATGAGGGAAGAGACCCTGACAATGGCCCTTATGCACCCCTATAGTCCGTTAGGAATAGGAGGAGAACCTCATCCTAACGTAAGCAAAATCGAAGGCCTCGTTCATTTTAGACGAGATGAAGGGAGAGGCCCTGACAATGGCCCTTAAGTTCTCCTACAGCCCGTTAGAAACAGAAGGAGAACCTCATCCTAACATGAGCAAAGTTGAAGGCCTTGTTCATTTTAGATGAAAGGCGAGAGGCCCTAACAACAACCCTTATGCGCCCCCTACAGTCCATTAGGAACAGGAGGAGAACCTCGTCCTAACGTGAGCAAAGTTGAAGGCCTCATTCATTTTAGACAAGACGAGAGGAGAGGCCATGACAATGGCCCTTATGCACCCCTACAGCCCATTACGAATAGAAGGATAATCTCATCCTAACATGAGCAAAGTCGAAGGCCTCGTTCATTTTAGACGAGATGAGAGGAGAAGCTCTGACAACAATCCTTATGTGCCTCTACAGCCCATTAGGAACAAGAGGAGAACCTCATCCTAACGTGAGCAAAGTCGAAGACCTCGTTTATTTTGAGAGGAGAGCCCCAACTATGCCCTAATATGCCTGATGAGACCTCCTTTAACCTCGGCTGGAGAGATCTCCCCCCTCAACGACAATAGAAGATAAGATCTCCTTCAACCTCGGTTAGAGATAAAACTTTAATACGTCGACGGAGATAAGATCTCTTTCAACCTCGGTTGGAGATAAGATCTTTTCCTAGCTTCAACTTTAATAGGAGATGGAGATAAGATCTCCTTCAACCTCGGCTGGAGATAAGATCTCCCCTGAGCTTCGACCTCAATGGATGTAGAGCTCGAAAAAGGACTTCGACAATCATCTTTTTGTACTTCTTTCAAATTTCAAACTCGAGAGTAGGGAGACTATTATTGGAGATAAACTCCACTCCCACCGAAGTCCAGTCTAATGCTTAGCCTAATACGATAGGTAATCATGGAAGAGCTTCGATTGAAAATTCTTCCTCCAGCAGTCGAACCCCAGTTGAACTCCTTCAAGCATCCAAACTCCTCCATCAGCCGAACTCCTTTAGCAGCTAAACTCCTCCAATGGTTGAACCCCTCCTAGACCTCTCCTTCAATTGGATTTCTATAGGAGCCAAACTCCTTATGGACCTCTCCTTCAGTTGGATTCCTTTAGAAGCCGAACTCCTTCCGAACTTCTCCTTCAGTCGAATTTCTATAGGAGCCAAACTCCTTCCGAATGTCTACTTTAGTCAAATTTCTACAGGAGCCAAACTCCTTCTGGACGTCTCCTTTAGTCGAATTCCTTCAGGAGCCAAACTCCTTTAGGACCTCTCCTTCAGACGGATTCCTCCAGGAGCCGAACTCCTTCCAGACTTCTCCTTCAGTCGGATTCCTCCAAGAGCCGAACTCCTTCAGGACCTCTCCTTCAGACGGATTCCTCCAGGAGCCGAACTCCTTTCGAACTTCTCTTCAGTCGGATTCCTCCAGCAGTCGAACTCCTTTCAAACCTCTCCTTTAGATGGATTCCTCCAGGAGCCAAACTCCTTTCGAACTTCTCCTTCAGTCGAATTTCTACAGGAGTCGAACTCCTTCCAAACTTCTCCTTCAGTTAGATTTTTACAGGAGTCGAACTCCTTCTAGACCCTCCTTCAGTCAAATTTCTCTAGGAGTTGGATTCCTTCCGGACCTCTACTTCAGTTGGATTTCTACAAGAGTCGAACTCCTTCTGGACATCTCCTTCAGTCGAATTCCTCCAGGCACCAAACTCCTTCAGGACTTCTCCTTCAGATGAATTCCTCAGAAGCCAAACTCCTTTTGAACTTCTCCTTTAGTTGGATTCCTCCAGGAATCGAATTTCTTCAGGATCTCTCCTTCAGATGGATTCCTCCAAGAGTCGAAGTCTTTCCAAACTTCTTCTTCAGTCGAATTTCACCAGGAGCCAAACTCCTTTCGGACCTCTCCTTCAGATGGATTCCTCTAGGAGCCAAACTCCTTTCGAACTTCTCCTTCAGTTAGATTTCTACTTGAGCCAAACTTCTTTTGAACTTCTCCTTCAGTCAAATTTCTATAAGAGCCAAACTTCTTCCAGACCTCTCCTTCAGATGGATTCCTACAAGCGATCCCACTATTGGATGGTTATGATTGTCATTTATCAGGATGGTTACAAATATCATTTATCAGTCTGTTACAGATGACCCCACTATCAGATGATTATGACTGTCATTTATCAGAATGGTTGACTATCATTTATCAGTCTACTATAGGCAACCCCACTATCGAACGGTTACAATAGGCTCCGTCTATAAAAAGGGATCCTCCAGATACATTTTCTTTAAGTTCTCTTCTTCTCCTAAAACTCTACTGAATTCTTACCTGAGCACTCCATTTCTATTGGCCAGAAGAGCTAACTTAATCATCGAAGGATCCTATCGAAGCCACCACCACCAACTCCGAATGAAACTTTATTTTGTAGGTCACCGATGGTGACCTCTTCTTCTCCAACTCTAGCTCGATCCGACATCAATCAGATTATGCACCAACACCATCTAAGGAATAAAGGAAGGCTATGGAAAAGAATGAGGGCCTTGGAAAAAGTTTTTCCACATTCAAAATCATAGAGAAGGGGCATGGAGGGCATGAGGGGTCAATGGCGCAAGGAATAGGAAGTTCTAGTCGTACTAGGATTTCTATTTTGACTTGATCCAAGATGGTTTCTCCAACCAAATCAAAACAAAACTAATTCAACCCAATTAAATTAGATCCTAAACTAATTAAGAACTTAATTAAATTAGATTTAATTCTAATTTAATTTTTTAATTAAATTAGAAAATTGGGTTGATCCAAGTCCTAGTTGAATTAGGACTAGTTCTTTCTTGCACTTGACTTATCCAATAAATCAATTAAACTTGATCCAATCAAGTCTAAACTAAATCTAATTAAATTATATTTAATTATACTTAATCTCAATTCTTTGGTTTAATCAAATTAAGCTAATTAGTAATCAAATTACTAATCGATCCTCCTACAATACTTGCACTAGGTTAAACATCAATCATATCGATCGTTTAACCCTAGAACGATTCTTAATCATTGATCAACTATCCGATCAAATCATGAGCTCTAATGTGTGTGACCTCATAGGTTCGAACCTAAGCTGGTAGTATAGAAATAAATTTCCATACCAATCGAAGTAATCATCTAGCGATAGTACTCAATGACTGGATAGGTCGAATGTGTGGAATAACATCCTTAGAATCAATATGGATATAGTTTTCATATAATTCATCTTCTTGACCAAAATGCTCCTAAGACACCTCAGAGTTCAACTATCAACTCTGATCAGGCTATCCATATTATATTTTAAAATATCAAATCCATCTGATGGATTATCCTTGCCAAAGTTTTGCTATATTGAAATACAGTGATACATTCTTCTCCAACTCTTGGAGTGGCCAATTCAATCTTAATCATATTTTAACTTCACAAGTATGTGACTGTGCCCAGAAGCCTTCTGTTATAGAATTAAAAACTTAGTTAGTCCGGTACCAAAGCATAGTAAGTTGCTTGCAAGTCACTAAGGCGATCTCAGGTCTAAGGGACACTTAAACCTATATCCCATCAAAGACATTCTTGATAGCAAAATGCTCTGGAGTTGGTCACGTTCAATGATGATGTACCCATACACCTCACCTGTATGCCACACTAGTGTCTTCACATTCTTTGGTCAAGAGGATAACCAACCTATATGGCATACAATGATCTATTCCCAATAGATGCTGTCATCCTAATTAATAGCCTATTATTTAGTCGTGAATAGATTTAAGAACTAATCGATAAATTCTCTCTTTATCAAAGCTAAATAGTTCTAAGAACTTCATCATAATATTGGAGTTTGTTAGAAGATGAATATTTTATGAAGAAAAATGTCAAAAATTTATTTTATTTATTAATGAATCAATTACAGATATAATGTAGCACAACCATCAATAGACTAACGATTGGCTTTGGAATACATTTTTCAACAACTCTCACTTATTCTAAAGCCACTCAGTGCAGTATCTAATACTCATCTTCGACTTATGATTGTCGAACACCTTTATCGCTAGGGCTTTAGTGAAGGAATCAGCCAAGTTCTCTTTTCCATCAATTTTTTGAAGGTCGACGTTACCTCGATCCATGATCTCTTGGACCAAGTGGAAGTGGCGCAGGATGTGCTTCATCCGCTGGTGTGCCTTTGGTTCCTTCGCCTGAGCTATGGCACCAGTGCTATCACAGTAGAGCAAGACCGAACCATCTAGGAAGGGTACTACTTCAAGCTTGGTGATAAACTTTCTCAGCCACATAGCTTCCTTCGCGGCATCAGATGCTGTGATGTACTCTACTTCGTAAACAGAGTCTGCCACAGTATGCTATTTGAAACTCTTCCAGCAAATAACTCCACCATTTAGAGTAAAGATATATCCCGACATGCTTCTACTATCATCATGGTCAGATTGAAAGCTAAAGTCTGTAAATCCTATAAGTTTCAGATTTGACTCGTCATAAACCAACTATTGGTCCTTAGTATTTCTCAAATACTTAAGGATGGTTTAACCATTTTTTAATAATTTTCTTCTGGGTCAGACTAGTATCTACTCACTACTTCTAGTGAGTATGCCACATCTGATCTCGTACATGTCATGGCGTACAAGATAGATCCCATTACCAAAGCATATGGAACTCTACTCATATGCTCTCTCTCTTCAGGAGTTGTCAAACAATCCTTCTTAGAGAGAGAAATTTTATGGCCCATTAGAAGATAGTCCTTTTTGGAATTCTCCATGCTGAACCTCTTCAGCATAGTATCTATGTACGTGGACTGGGATAACCCAAGCATCCTTTTAGATCTATCACTATAGATCTTCATCCCTAGAATGTAGGATGCTTCACCCAAGTCCTTCATGGAGAACTATGATGATAATCAGACTTTTAATCCCTACAGTGCAGGGATGTCATTTTCAATTAAGAGAATGTCATCCACATATAAGACAAGGAATACTACTGCTAGACTATTTGCCCATTTATAAATGTAGGGCTCTTCTCCATTCTTAATGAAGTCATACGTTTTGATCATCTTATCAAAATGCATATTCCAACTCCAAGATGCATGCTTCAATCCATAAATGGATCTCTGAAGCTTACACATCTTGGACTCATCTACGGATATGAATCCCTCAGGTTGTATCATATACACCTCTTCGATCAATTCTCCATTTAGAAAAATTATCTTCACATCCATCTACCAGATCTCATAGTCCAGATGGACAGCCATCGCAAGCATTATTTAACTGAATTTGAGCATTGCCATAAGAGAGAACATCTCGTCATAGTCAATACCATAACGTTAACGATATCCCTTAGCAATCAGATGGATTTTATAGGTCTCCAACTTTCCATCTACGCTTCTTTTTCTTTTGAAGATCCTTTTACACCTAATGGATTTAATCCCTTAGGATGGATCAACCAATGTCCACACATCATTGATCTTCATGAATTTTATTTTGAATTTCATGGCCTCAAGCCATTTCTTAGAATCGGATCTCTACATTGCATCCATATAGGTGATCGGATCCTCCTCGTTCTCATCGAGTTCGATGGGATCACCATCCCAAATCAAGAAACCATAGTATCTATCTGACTGATGGTACTCTATCGGATCGCCTTAATAGTGCTGATACATTGGGCTCCAGATCTGACCTAATTAAATTCAACTCAGATTTAGCTACAGGTGTCAATTTTTCTATCTGTTGAACTTCATCAAGCTCAACTTTAGAGGAATAGTTTCTTCACCAAGAAACTTCTTTTCTAAAAAGATTGTCTTAAAACTGACGAACACCTTTTGTTCTTCAGCATGGTAGAAATATTAATCCTTACTTTCTTTAGGATATCCTATAAACATACACTTATCAGACCGAAATTCAAGCTTATCTATACGCAAACGTTTGACATAGGCCGAACAACCTCAAACCCGTAGGTGAGAGAGTGTAGGCCTACGCTCAGTCCATATCTCATTTGGAATCTTTGCGATAGATTTACTTTGTACATTGTTCAATATATAACATGCAGTCTCAAGAGCATAACCTCAAATGAAATAGGCAGACTAGAAAATCCCATCATGGATCGAACCACATCTAACAAGGTTTGATTTCTTCTTTTCGATACACTATTATGCTGTGGTATTTTTGAAGGAGTCCACTATGAGAGAATCTCATTCTCTCCTAGATATGTCAAGAACTCACTAGATAGATATTCACCTCCTCGATCCGATTGAAGAATTTTAATACTCTTTCTAATTTATTTTTCTACTTCACTTCAAAATCTTTTGAACATTTCAAATGAATCCGACTTATATTTTATTAGATACACAGATCCATACCTGGATAGATCATCTATGAAAGTAATAAAGTAGAAGTATTTACCTCTGGCACCAGTGCACATTGATCCACATACATCAGTATGTACTAAACCTAAGAGCTCAGTAGCTCTCTCACCTTTTCTAGTAAAAGATGACTTGGTCATTTTACCAAGAAGATAAGATTCATAGGTTGAAAGTGATTCATAATCATTGACTTCGAGGATTGCCTCTTGAGTCAACCTATTTATCCTGTCCTTGTTTACATGACCTAGCCTACAGTGCTATAGGTAGATATCAGAGACATTATCTAATCTAAGATATTTTCTAGAAGAGTACATTACACTCACAGACTGTGATAAAATATAAATATCATTTTTTTATTATCCTTGCATTATTGTAGTATCATTCATAATGATATCACAATAATCTTCCTTTATAGATAAATAATAACCATCTTTGGCCAAAAGACTAACAAAGATTATATTCATCAGAAAGGAAAGATAATAATAACATTCATTTAAAGAAATGATATTAGTATTGAGAATAAGTTGAACTATTTTCATAGCTAGAACTGGAACAGACCTTCCATCTGCAATATTTAGGAATCGTTCATTATTTTCAAATCTTCTACTAATTTGAAATTCTTGCGACATATTGCAAATATGGACTAAACTTCCAGTATCTAATACCTAAGTAAAAGTATCACAACCAAAGAAATTACAAGATGTTATCATATAACATCTTTGATCAGCAACTACTTGCTTATCTCTCTTTTTTTAGCCTGTTGGGGTCATAGGAATCAAGATACTGAGCACAATTTCTTTTTCAATGCCCCTGCTTCTTACAATGGAAGCATTCTACCTGATCAAGGTTATTCTTGAATCTTATATTTAAATTAGACATAGAAGCCCCAGCATGATCAACTTCGTGCTACTGAACAACATTCAATTTTTGATACTTATTATCAAAGTTGGGTCCCATAAGTTTATCATTATCTAACAGTGAATGGAGCAGCTATGGTTAGGGTTTAACTACATAAAGAAGAATCAAAAGTCTAACTAGTAATTGATTCATTGAACCTAAAGATTTGGATTTTAATCAAAAGATTTTTTCCACTATTTTATTTGAACTGATAGCCTCTACCTCCAATTTGAGGAATTGCCTTAATTTCTTAGTGGATATTGGAATCCACATAGACTATACATAAGTCCAACTATGGTTGGTCAATCCATGTGCATCTAATGATAGGTTCATAATCAATTATTTTTTTAAATAATTTCTAGTAATTTAATTTTGCCCCAAAAATCTTTTCAGTAGGCTAGGGCCTCCACTGAAAGTTTCGGTTAGGTCAAACCATTAACATGATCATACTTGATTCATCTAACTAATGAATGATTAAGTCCAATTGGTCAATCTAATCATTATTTAGAGAGATGCAACCAAAAAATCATATTATGAATAATAATTCTATTAGCAGATAAGCACTAAGCCTATGGCCTCCAATGATTATCCAACTAATGGACCCATTATTATCTACTTAATGGAAGGCTATGATCTAGTTATCACCATAACTATTTCATTTTAAGGACCTAATAATTTTAGAGGATTTAATTGATTTGATTTATAGAGAGATGGTCAGATGAACCAGCTTGTCATGATCCTCCTACTGGCTTCATCAAGTCAGCTTAAGAGAGATCATTAATAGGCTGGTCTAGGAGCACCTAAATTAGTCATACTGACTTACCTAGCTGACATGAAGCAGGTTGAATGGTCATGTGATCCAATCAAAATATAATTTCACCAAGAGGTCAGATAAGTTCGATCAATGAAAGGGTCGAGCAAAGCTTGTCTTAGACACCATTAGAAATGGTTAGGTAAACGGACTGCCAATTAAAGACCATCGATCTAATTTATCTTAGATACTAATTGGTTTAATTAGCTTCAATTAGATCAACCTAACAGTTCATGCTAGACCACGTAGCTAAGAATCAAGTCTATCTTAGATCTCATTAAAGACATGAACTTGTTCAACTACAACTATTGTAATTGATCTAGAGAATCCTTGACCTAATCTAAGACAATAATTGATTAGATTTAGTTAATTCTCTAATTAAGTCCATTCTTTAATCTAACCCTACGTCTAATCCAATTAATGGACCTAATCTCCACTAACCCATTTAACCCAATGTGTTATGATTTATGTCTTAGGATCTTCAATTCACAATCCTAGATCCTAATCAAACAACTTCTTAATTCTTAATTAAGTTTTGGGCTGAGGATTGAGATTCAACTTTTTAAAAATAATTTTTATATTTATAAAATATTTTTACAATATGATTCTATCAATCAAGTTGCATATTTGATTCATAAACAATATGCAAGTAAGATAAGCATGAAACTACTTTAGTTCTAATCTAAATAGGTTCATGTAATTGAATAATTTCAACTATAATCAATCATAAATTATCTTAGATCAAATCTAATATATTAATGATGATTAAAATTAGATTAAAATATTTTTAATTAGATCATAAAATCTCTTAGATCTAATCTAAAATTTTATAATCAATGTCTTAGATCAGCACGTACTAGGACAACCTCTCCATTGTAAGGAGTAAACCTTACAGTAGGATAACCTTACAGTAGTCAATGCAATCTAAAATTTTTTTTATTTTTAGATTTAAAATTATTTTAAATCTATTAAATTATAAATAAAATTAGATCATATCTAATAAATTTATTATTAGAAGCAAATCAACACGAACTAGGACAACCTCTCCACTGTAAGGGATAAACCTTACAGCAAGACAACCTTATAGCAGTTCGTATGATCAAAATTTTAATTTTAGATTTAATAATTAGATTATAAATTAGATCTAATTTAAGAAATAATCTAAACATGCTTAAATGATCATATAATAATAAACCTAGATTCTGATACCAATTGTTGGAATCAGATCTAGGATTTCAGGGTTAGATCATGAAACTTTTTAAGATCTGACAGTAGAAGACTAAAATTAATTTTAAATATTAAAAAATATTCTAGATCTAAGATCTATTACATGATCATGGTATGTCATTAAATCAAAAATTAAAATATAAAGAAGAAGTTAAAACATGTTGATCACATCAACATGTATATACACTACATCTAATGCAGGTATGAAAATAATAGATCAGATCTATTACCTATGCAAGTTATACGTTCTAACTTGCTGAACCAGGCTTGAGGATGAAGTTGCACTATATACATGTCGGTCTCTAGAAGTCATCCACACGAGCCCACGAATCACGATCAAAAGTCTTGATGTAGGAAATCAGCACAGTATGCTAGTACTGTGCTGATCCTTATTTGATGATCGATCTAGAACCACCTTCTTCAAATCTTGGACTCTTGAATTTTTAAAAGAAAGGAGAAGATATTTTGTACCTGAGACACCTCTCAAAAATCTCTAAAGAAAGAGGAAGAGGTCAAATAAAAATCCTAGAAGAAGAACCCTTCTTCTTCATCTTATTTTCTCTCACCTAGACTCCTAGATTGGTGTCTATAAAATCCTCATGCCCTAATATTCTTTCACCCTGATTTTTACATGACCCAAAGCTCTCTTAATGATCTAGAATTTATGAAAAAAATAATCCAACATTTATTTTAAATATTGAGATATGGAAGAGTCTTGTTTAGGTCAAATACCTAGACAAGGTAGGTCCAAAATAGGCAACTAGTTGGGGCACCCAACACTTAGGTGCCCCCTTCTTTCTTTATGCCATGGACCACTAGGAATAAGAGCACAAACTCCTCTTTTCCATGAAAAAATGAGAGAAAAATCAAGTATGTAGACAGCACAAAGGAAGGAGGAGTTTTAGGTGCTTAAAATTCTATCTCATAGAATTTAAATCAAAACCAACTCCTAGTTTGACTTGGTCCACAACCAAATGCCATCTGAGGAATAAGGGAAGGCTATGGGCATGCATGAGGGCCTGGGAAAAAGTTTTTCCACATTCAAAATCATAGAGAAGGGGCGTGGAGGGTGTGAGGGGTCAATGGCACAAGGAATGGGAAGTTCTAGTCATACTAGGATTCCTATTTTGACTTGGTCCAAGATGGTTTCTCCAACTAAATCAAATCAAAACTAACTCAATCCAATTAAATTAGATCCTAAACTAATTAATAACTTAATTAAATTAGATTTAATTTTAATTTAATTTTTTAATCAAATTAGAAAATTGGGTTGATCCAAGTCCTAGTTGAATTAGGACTAGTTCTTTCTTGCACTTGGCTTATCTAATAAACCAATTGGACTTGATCTAATTAAGCTCAAATTAAATATAATTAAATTATATTTAACTAAACTTAATCTTAGCTCTTTGGCTTAATCAAATTAAGCCAATTAACAATCAAATTGCTAATCGATCCTCCTGCAATACTTATACTAGGTTAAACGTCAATCGTATTGATCGTTTAACCCTAGAACGATTCTTAATCATTTATCAACCATCCAATCAGATCATGAGCTCTAATGTATGTGATCTCATAGATTCGAATCAAGTCAGTAGCATAGAAATAAATTTTTATACCAATTGAGTAATATCTAGCAATGGTACCTGATGGTCGAATAGGTCGAATGTGTAGAACAATATCCTTAGAACCCATTTAGATATAGTTTTTATATAATTCATCTTCTTGACTAAAATGCTCATAGGATACCTCAAAGTTTAACTATCAACTCGGATCAGGCTATCCATATTGTATTTCAAAATATCAAATCAATCTGATGGATTATCCTGGTCAAGATTTTGCTATATTGAAATACAGTGATGCATTCTTGTTCAACTCTTGGAGTGGTCAATTTCATCTTGATTACACTTTGACTTTGCAAGTACTTGACTATACCCAGAAGCCTTCCATTACTGAATTAAAAATTTAGTTAGTCCAGTACCAAAGCATAGTGAGTTGCTTACAAGTCACTAAGACGATCTTAGGTCTAAGGGACACTAATACCTATATCCCATCGGAGACATTCTTGACAGCAGAATGCTCTGAAGTTGGTCATGTGTAATGATGATGTACCCATATACCTCACTTGTATGCCATATTAGTATCTTCACACTCCTTGGTCAAGAGGATAACCAATCTATATGGCATACAGTGACCTATTCTCGATAGATGTTGTTGTCCTAATTAATAGCCTATCATTTAGTCGTGAACAGATTTAAGGATTAGTAGATAAATTCTCTCTTTATCGAAGCTAAATAGTCCTAAGAACTTCATCACAATAAGAAAGTTCGTTAGAAGATAAATACTTTATGATGAAAAATATCAAAAATATATTTTATTTATTAATGAATCAATTATAGATACAATATAGTACAATCATCAATAGACTGATGATTGATTTTTATTTATTAATGAATCAACCAAAGCTCTCCTCTTTGACCCGTGTCAAGATGAGGTTCTCCTCTTGTTCCTGACATGATTGGCTTTTATCTTTATTAGGACGAGATTCTCCTTCTATCCCTAATAAAGTCATTGGAGCACAAAAGGGCCGCTGAAAGAGCCTCTCCCCTCCTCTTCTCTTTAACAATCAAAGGTTTTCATTCATATCTGAATGAGGTTCTCCTCATATTTCTAACATGATTAGCCTTGATCCTTGTTAGGATGAGGTTCTCCTCCTATTCCTAACAAGATCATTGGGGCACGAAAGGGCCATTGCGAGGACCTCTCTCTTTTGACCCATGTCAGAACGAGGTTCTCCTCCTATTTTTGATATGATTGACTTTATCTTTATTAGGATGAGGTCCTCCTCCTATCCCTAACAAAGTCATTAGAGCACAAAAGGATTACTAAAAGGGCCTCTTCCCTCCTCCTATCTTAAACAACTAAAGGTCTTCATCCATGTCAGTACAGAGCTTGGTTAAGCTGTTTCCTACCATAATATAGTTTTGCACCAAGGAACAATAATATTGAAATAAAAAAATTTTATTGAAGCAAGATTATTGATAATACATTCGCAAGTTCTTCGAGTTCCAAGATCGTGGGAGTGCTGATCCTTTGAGCTCCTTTAGATAATATGTTCCTGGTCGAATGACTTCCATGACCTTATAGGAGCCTTCCCAATTTAGGATGAGCTTTCTTTGATTTTGAGGTTGCAAAACATCTACTCATCGAAGCACCAAATCTCCTACTCTAAATGTCTTGCTTCTGATCCTGAAGTTGTAGTAGCGGGCTACTTTCTGCTTGTAAGCTGCCATTCAGATTTGGACCTTCTCTCACTTTTTCTCCAATAGATCAAGATTTATCCTGAGATCCTGTAAGTTGTTCTGCTCACTAAAAGCTTCAACTCATGCTAAATAAAGTTCAAGCTCGACTGGGATGACTGCCTCTATCCTAAAAGCCAATGCAAAAGGAATTTCTCTAGTTAGCAACCTTTGAGTGGTTCTGTAAGCCCAAAGCACATGATAAAGTTCATCCATCCAGGTTTCTTTTGATCTTTCAAGCCTGGCCTTTATCTCTTGAAGCATAGTTTTGTTAGTTACTTCAACCTCACCATTCGCCTATGGATGAGCTACTGATGTAAAATGATGAGAAATATTCAAGTTTTCACAGAATTCAGTGAACTTTTCTCCTACAAACTAGCATCCATTATCAGTGATTAATATCCACAATAGACCAAATTTGCAAACTATTGACTTCTAGATGAAGTCTTGTACTTTGGCTTTAGTGATCTTTACCAGAGGTTCGATCTCAATCCACTTAGGAAAATAATCTACGACCACCAACAAGAACCTCCATTGTCCGAACGTCATGGGAAAAGGTCCAAGTATATCCATCCCCCATTGTGCAAATGGCCAAAAAGTACCTAATGGCATGAGTTATGAAGCCGACTATCTCTGAATGTTTAAGTTTCTCTGACACTTGTCACATTTTCTCACATAGTCTACTACATCTTGATGCATTGTTGGCCAATAGTATCCCTGTCAAAGTAATTTATATGACAAGGATCTCATCCCTAGATGATTTTCACATATTTCTTCATGAACTTCTCTTAAGGCATAATCAGCTTCAGAAAGTCAAAGATATTTAAAGAGTAGTAAGGAGTACGACCTCTTGTACAGCTTATTTTTATATAAAATATAGCAGGAAGCTTGATTTCTTAACTTTCGAGCTTCTTTATGGTCTTTGGAAAGAAGTCTGTCTCTGAGATAAGCAATCAACGAATCAATCTAGCTGGGCTCATGATCAACTTGCATTATTGCCTGGGGCTCTTTCAAACTCGGACACTTTAGAACTTTGAAGAAAACTTCCTTAAGTAGCTCATTTGGAGCTAGGGTGGCTAACTTGGAGAGAAGGTCAGCCCTAGCATTTTCTGCTCTCAGGATCTATTGAATGTCAAAATTATTGAAGGCTGGATCAGACTCCTCACCTTTTTCAAAATTTCATCATACTCTCCTCCCGAGCTTCATAGTTGCTAGTAACTTGTCATACTATCAACTAAGAGTCACTGTAAGCTTGGAGCCGATCTGCCTTCAGTTCTCTGGCTATCTTCAACCCCACAATTAGAGCCTCATATTCTACTTCATTATTTATTATAGAGAATTTAAAATGTAGCGTATATTTGACAATGGTTCCCATGGGATTAACCAAGATCAGACCCGCGCCTGTGCCAGAAGCATTAGATGAACCATCTACATATAGGGCCTAGAAGCTTTCAGGAAGGTCTACTCTTTCTTCAGTGGAGCTCGGCTGCAACCATGGCACATTAGCAATATTTTACTCAAGTTCAGTTTCATCCAAAATAGTGCATTCTACTATAAAATTAATCAGTATTTGAGCTTTAATGGACAACCGAGGTTGGAAATTGATGTCAAACTTAGTTAATTCGATCGCCCACTTTGTTATTCTTTCTGAGGTATCAGGTTGATGCAGGACTGCCTTAATGGGTTGATTAGTGAGAAGAGTGATTGTGTGTCCCTAAAGATAAGGTTGGAGCTTTCTGGCTGTAATCAATAAGGCATAAGTTAGTTTTTCTAATTTGATATACCTTATTTCTGCATCCCTCAGGATTTTGCTTACATAGTAGATCGGCTTCTGAACTTTAGCTTCTTTTCTGATCAAGATGGCTCCAATGGCTGCTGGAGATACTGTAAGATATAAGAACAATTCTTCTCTAGATTCAGGCTTGGCTAGGAGTGGAGGCGAACTAAGATAGTTCTTCAATTCTTCAAAGGCCTGCTGGCACTCAAAAGTCTAGTTGAAGTTTTTAGGCTGTTTAAGTACTTGGAAGAAGGGTATGAAATGCTCCGCTGACCTTGAAATGAAGCGATTTAGGGCCACTAACATGCCTATGAGGTGCTAAACTTCTTTTATTATTTTTGAAATGGTCATTTCTTGGATGGTTTTGATCTTCTCTAGGTTGGGTTCAATGTCATGCCCTGATATCATGAATCTCAGAAACTTTTCTAAGGTTACTCCAAAAGCACATTTTGTAGGGTTCAGCTTCATTTTGTACTTTCAGAGGGTGTTGAAGGTCTCTTCAAGATCTGTAATGTGATTGAGAGAAGATCGGCTTTTAACCAACATATCATCTATATAGACCTCTATGTTACGGTCGATCTGCTCCTTGAAGATTTTATTCACCAAGTATTGATAAGTTGCACCTGCATTTTTAAGCCTAAAGAGCATGACCCTATAATAATAAAGACCATAGTCAGTAATAAAAGCAATCTTCTCCTCATCCTCTGGTGCTATCCAGATTTGGTTATAGTCGAAGAAGGCATCCATGAAGGTGAGGAGTTCATGGCCCGAAGTTGCATCCATCAGTTCATCAATCTTGGTCAGGGGGTAGCTATCCTTTGGGCAAGCTTTATTTAAGTCTATGAAGTCTATGCACATCCTCCACTTGTCATTTTCCTTTTTGACGAGAATGATATTTGCAATCCAGTCTGGATAGTGTACTTTCCAAATGAATCCTGCTTTTAGGAGCTTATCAACCTCGTCTACAATAGCCTTCTGCCTCTCAGGTGCAAAGCTGTGCTTTTTCTGCTTCACCGATCGGTGTTTAAGATCCACTCTCAGTTAATGTTCCATGACCTCTGCATCAATCCAGGTATATCCATAGGCATCCAAGCAAAAACATCTGCATTCTTTTGCAAGAAGGTGACGAGCTACTTTCTGACTTCTCCTTTCAAACTGGAGCCAATCTTCACAGTGTATTCTTTATTCCCATCATTCAAAGGGATCTCCACAAGGTTGTCGATGGGTTCTCCTCTTTCTTCAGATAGGACATCATGAGCAACAAGCCCATCTATTGGACAAGAGTCTTCTTGCCTTCCTTCATGTAAGGTAATATTATAACAGTGCCAAGCTAGTGCCTAGTCTCCTCTAATCTCCCCAACTCCGTGCCTTCGGAAACTTGATCTTCAGGTAATAAGTTGAAACCATGGTCTAAAGTGCATTCAAACCATATCAGCCAAGGATCGCATTGCAGGCAGAAGAGACTTTGACTACTAAAAAATCGACTTGAACTCTAGATTGCTTTGGGTACCAACCCATGACCATGGGCAATATTATTATTCCCTCCACTAGCACCGCATCACCCGTGAATCCTACTAATGGAGAATTCATCGAGCCCATCCTACTATCAGATATGGACATTTTAGAAAAGCATCATAAAACAAGACATCAATAGGACTTCCATTATTAATTAAAATATGGCATACATCATAATCAGTAATATTTAAAGTAACAACAACTGCATCATTATGCGGAAGCTGAACTCCCTAAGCATTTTCTCTGGTGAAGGTGATGGATTCTTCAGTCTGCTATTTCTTTACTGGCTTTGTCGACTTACTAGCTTCCCCCCATCGATGTCCTCCAATAATAGTATTGATGATTCCAAGAGGAGGCCAATCTTCTTATGGTTCATCCCTCTGAGATGGTTCGGGCTACGGTGGGGCTCTTGGACGATCTTCTCTTCTCTCTAGCCAGTGCTTGATAAACTGATCTAGCCGATCTCTTCTGATTAGTGCCTCGATCTCATCCTGGAGCTAGATACAATCTTCAGTACATGACCATGGTCATGATGATAGAGGTAGTATTTGTTAGGGTCGCATTTGGTTGGATGAGTTCACATCCTCTCTGGTCCTGGCAGTTGCTTTCTTATCTCCATCAGCACCTAGATCTTTGAGGCATTCAAGGGAGCACAGTTATTGACTCTTCTGGGAGGGAAGTTCCACTAGGTCCTTCGATCCAAACTTCCTTATCAACAAGCTCAAGGAGGACTTCAGGCTTGTCTGCACTCGGAAGGAGTTTGGGAGCATGATCGAGCTTCACACGACTTTTCTTCGAGTGTGGGCTTGCTAGGTTCACCCGCCTGCCATTCTCTTATGGCTTCATCATCCTTCAATTTGAAGGCCTCCTCAACTCGAGCAAAACCTTCAGTCGAAGCCAACATATCAGCAAAATCACTAGGATACTTTCATTCTAGAAAGGATAAAAGATCATTCTTTTAAAGACCGCCTTTCAGCACAGCCATGGTGATAGATTGATCTAAGTTTTGAACCTCCAATGTAGTAGCATTGAAGCGACTGACATAAGCTCGGATGGACTCCTCTTCTTTCTACTTTATGTTGATAAGAAAAATCTGAACCTCATCTTGGACATCAATTGCTTATGAAATGAGCCACAAACTGATGGCTTATTTGATCAAAAAAAACATCATACCCGGCTTAAGGCTTGAGTACCAATTTCTTGTCACTTTCTTCAAGATAGATGGAAAAGCTTGGTACAGAATGACATCTAGTGCGCCATGAAGCAGCATCATTGTTCGAAAGGTCTCAAGGTAGTTGATCGGATTGGAAGTCCTGTCATAACTCTCAAATTGGAGGAGCTTGAAGTTCGGTGGGATGACCTCCTGCATGATTTTGGTGGAAAAGGGGGGATCAATGCAGATGTCATCATGGTGGACCGGGGTGGCATGGCAGAGCTCCTTAATCCATTGGTTCATGTCTTGAAGCTTTTGATCAAGAGTGTCATCTCGACCATGGATCTCAGAGGGCCGCCGACTGTAGATAGAAAAAGTTTCCTCCAGGGAAGAATCATGATCGGAGTAGGGGCTCCATGCTCTCTACTTTTCCTTCTCGAGGGTAATAGGTCTGCTGACCTAGGTTGCTCTTCTCTATGCTAGTTCTTAAAATTTTAGTAGGGGTCTCTTTGACTGAGCTGCTGCTAGGGGCTGTTGCATAGCCTATACCATTTTAGTGAGGCCTCGAACTTGGTGCATCAACAAGTTGAATTGCTCTGGATCTACCATAGCCACTGGTAGTGGAGGCTGAGGTGCTAGTGATGGAGCTGGAACGGGTAGATCTAGCTCTGATCTATTGGCAAAAGTGGTAGACCGCCGAATGGTTGTCTTCTTTGAGGGCATTTTTGGAGCAAAAGGAGATTAAACGAAAGTGGATTCAAGAGATTAGGAGAAGAAGAAGGTAGATAAGATTGACTAGGCATTTCTTTTAGAACACGAGCTCAGAGATCCTTCCTCTAGTGTCAATCCTGTTGGTGCAAAAATCTATGAGGATGTTGAAGGCAGCTGGAGTTAGGAAGATGAGGCTGCCGATCGGACCTACAAAATAAAATTCTAATCGGAGATGGATGGCTCTAGCAGAATCCTTTGATGCTCAAGTTAGTTTTTCGGTTAACTGAAATGGAGTGCTCAAAAAAATAGAGAAGCAAAATAACGAGGAGGGAAGGAGAGCATAGAAAGAAAATATATCAAGAGGATCCTTTATGTAGGCGAAACTTGTAACAAACTAATGGTGACAGCTATAACTGCCTGGTAGTGGGCCATTCGGAGCCATGTGGAGTTTGTTACGGAGGATGTGGTGTTTGTTGTTGTGATGTGCTAGTCTATTAGGAATTAATAGTCAAACTTTGGATGGAACAACTATAGTCATTGAAGAGCTTCATGTTACAGCAACTCAAGAGAAGTTCTGACTTCTCCGGGATCGTCTGCATGTTGACTGATGTTTGCTGTATTGAGAGTTGAACTTGTGTAGATGCTAAGATCCTTCTAGCAATTGGAAGAAACTTGCCTGGCGATTAGATGAAGTTCTACTAAAAGGAGATCAGTCGAAAGAAACTTACTTAGTGACTGGAAGGAATTCAACTAAATGGAGATCGATTGGAAGAAGTTCGACTGGCAGTTGGAAGGTTTGAAGGAGTTTGTCCAGATGAAATCCAGTTGGCCACTAGAAGGAGTTAGGCTGGATGGAGTTGGTGGGTAGCTAGGACAGGCGGTCGTAATTAGAATATTCTAGTGAGTCTCAACTACTTTTCTAAGGTTCAGCTACCTTCAAGGTCGTCTGTAACTAAATAATTGTTCTAGATTGGAGGTTGATAAGGATGGCAGATTCACCAATTTAGGATTGCGGCCAGGTTCTTTTGGGGAGAAGTTCAGGCCTAATTTGATGACGAAGTCCTTTTGTTAATTCTAGCTTGCATATTCGAGATTCTCAATGTAAGAGTGCCAAGATCTGTCACTTTTGGTAAGACATAGAAGTTCATCTGGAGGGAAGCTCTGCCAGTCTGATATTCTTGATATGAGACTTGGCTGCAATGGCGAGATCAGGCTTGGAGAGGATCTAGTTGAGGAGGAGTTCAGTCAGCTTCTAGGTTAGCTAGGCTGGACTATCCAATGGATGAATATTTAGGACTTCAACTGCTTGGGTGACTGCTTTCACTACTCAAGTTCGTTCAAAAGGAGTTCGGCTGGAACTAACTATTTATAGTAGAGGAATTTGGTTGCCTTCATAATTTATCACCGAACAAAGTTAGACTGATTAGGTTCTGATATTCGAGCCTTACCATTAGATGGGAAGTAAGAACTTTTACTATTCAAGCTCGTCCGGGTGAGGTCCACAGCACATTTCCAATTTTGGGTCTAATCCATTCAATCGGAGAAGATCAGCTAGTAGATTGAAGGTCGGTCATTTTGGAATTAATTGGAGCAATAATTTATACTGGTGGAAGTTCTATCATGGTCGATACTACCGTTCGATGTTACCCCAGGGTCAGACATCAGACTGAACTTTGGTAGGAATGAGTTTATCCCCAATAAAGAAAAATTATTATGATATCATTATGAATGATGTTACAATAATGCAAGGACAATAAAAAAATAGTATTTACAATTTATCACAACCTTTGAGTGTAAAGTATACTTTTAGATTACACCCTAGATTAAATAATGTCTCTAATATCTACCTATGGCATTGTAGGCTAGGTTACATTAACAAGAATAGGATAAACAGGATGACCTAAGAGGGAATCCTCGAAGTCAGTGATTGTGAATTACTTCCAACCTGTGAGTCCTGTCTTTTTGAAAAAATGACCAAGTCACCTTTTACTAGAAAAGATGAAAGAGTCGCTGAGCTCTTAGATCTAGTACATACTGATGTATATGGATCTATGAGTACAAGTGCTAGAGGTGGATATTTCTACTTCTATTCAGGTATGGATATATCTATCTAATGAAACATAAGTCAGATTCATTTGAAATATTTAAAAGATTCCAAAGTGAAGTAGAAAAATAAACTAAAAAGAGTATTAAAACTCTTTGATTGGATCGAGGAGGTAAATATCTATCTAGTGAGTTCTTGACATATCTAAGAGAGAATGGAATTCTCTCATAGTGGACTCCTTGAAGAATACCACAGCATAATGGTGTATCGAAAAGAAGAAATCAAATCTTATTAGATATGATTCGATCCATGATGGGATTTGCTAGTCTGCCTGTTTCATTTTGGGGTTGTGCTCTTGAGACTGCATGTTATATATTGAATAATGTACCAAATAAATCTATCGCAAAGACTCTATATGAGATATAGACTGGGCATAGACCTACACTCTCTCACCTACGGGTTTGGGGTTGTCCGCCCTATGTCAAATGTTTGCATACAGATAAGGTTGGACCCTGGTTTGATAAGTATGTATTTATAGAGTATCCCAAAGAAAGTAAGGTTACTATTTCTACCATGCTGATGAACAAAAGGTGTTCGTCAATCCTAAGGCAATCTTTTTAGAAAAGGAGTTCTTTGGTGAAGGAACTGTTGCCTCTATGGTTGAACTTGATAAAGTTTAACAGGTAGAAAGATTAACACCTGTAGCTCAACCTAAGTCGGATATGATTAGATCAGATCGGAGCCCAATATATCTGCATCATTAAGGTGATCTAGTAGAGTACTACATCAATCAGATAGATACTACATTTCTTAGTTCGGAATGGTGATCCCATCGAATTCGATGAGAACAATGAGGATCCGATCACCTATATGGATGAAATGCAGAGATCTAATTCTGAAAAATGGCTTGAGATCATGAAATCCAAAATGGAGTCCATGAAGGTCAATGATGTGTGGACATTGGTTGACCCATCCGAAGGGGTTAAATCCATTGGGTGTAAGTGAGTCTTCAAAAAGAAGAGGAGCACAAATAGAAAGGTGGAGACCTATAAAGCCCATCTGCTTGCCAAGGGGTATCGTTAATGTTATGGTATTGACTATAATGAGATATTTTCTCCTATGGCAATGCTCAAATCTATTTGGATAATGCTTGCGATAGCTACCCATCTAGATTATGAGATCTGGTAGATGGATGTGAAGATAACTTTCTTGAATGGAGAGTTGATCGAAGAGGTGTATATGATATAACCTGAGGGATTCACATCCACAGATTAGTCCAAGGTGTGCTAGCTTCAGAGATCCATTTATGGATTATAGCAAGCTTCTCGGAGTTAAAACATGCATTTTGATAAGATGATCAAAACATATAGCTTCATTAAGAACGGAGAAGAACCCTACATTTACAAGTGGGCAAATAGTCCAACAGTGGTATTCCTTGTCTTGTACATGGATGACATTCTCTTAATCGAAAATGACATCCCTGCACTACAGGAAATAAAAGTTTGGTTATCATCTCGGTTCTCCATGAAGGACTTAGGTGAAGTATCATACATCCTAGGAATAAAGATCTATAAGGATAGATCTAAGAGGATGCTTAGGTTATCCTAGTCCACGTACATAGATATTATGCTGAAGAGGTTCAGCATGCAGAATTCCAAAAATAGCTATCTCTTGATAGGCCATAAAATTTTTTTCTTTAAGAAGGATTGTCCGACAACTCCTGAAGAGAGAGAGCATATGAGTAGAGTCCCATATGCTTCAGCAGTGAGATCTATCATGTACACCATGACATGTATGAGACCATAAGTGGCATACTCATTAGGAGTAGTGAGTAAATACCACTCTGATCATGGAGAAAATTACTAGAAAGTAGTTAAAGCCATCCTTAAGTATTTAAAAAATACTAAGGATCAATGGTTGGTTTATAGCAAGTCGGATCTGAAACTTGTGGGGTTTACAAACTCCAGCTTTCAATCTGACCATGATGATCGCAGAAGCATATCGGGATATATCTTTACTCTGAATGGTGGGGCCATCTACCGGAAGAGTTTCAAGCAGCATACTATAGTAGACTCTATTTGCAAAGTAGAGTACATCGCATCATCAGATACTATGAAGAAAGCTATGTGGCTGAGAAAATTCATCATCGAGCTTGGAATATCACCCTCCCTTAATGGCCCGATCCTGCTTTACTGCGATAGTACTGGTGCCATTGCTCAGACGAAGGAACCCAAGGCACATCAGTGGATGAAGCACATACTACGCCGCTTCCACCTGATCCAAAAGATCGTCGATCGAGGTGATGTCGACCTTTAGAAGATCGACGAAAAGAAGAACCTAGCCGACCCCTTCAGTAAATCCCTGGCAATAAAGAAGTTCGACAACTACAAGTCGAAGATAGATATTAGATAGTGTGCCGAGTGGCTTTAGGACAAGTGGGAGTTGTTGAAAAATATGTTCCAAAGTCAATCATCGGCCTATTGATGGTTGAGCTATATTATAATTATAATTAATTTATTAATAAATAAAATATATTTTTGATATTTTTCATCATAAAGTTTTCATCTTCTAACGAACTTCATTATTGTGATAAAGTTCTTAGAACTATTTAGATTCGATAAAGACAAGATTTATTGATTAATCCTTAAAACTATTCACTATCAAATGATAGACTATTAATAAGGATGACAATGTCTATCGAGCATAGGTTACTATGTGCCATACAAGTTAGTTATCCTCTTAACCAAGGAGTGTGGAGATACTGGTATGGCATATAAGTGAGACGTAAAGGTACATCGTCATTGAACGTGATCAACTTCAGAGCATTCTACTATCGAGAATGTCTCTGATGGGATATAGGTATAAGTATTTCTTAGACCTGAGATCACCTCAATGGCTTGCAAGAAACTCACAGTGCTTTGGTATCGGACTAACTAAATTTTTAATTCAATAATGAAAGATTTCTAGGCACAGTCGGTATGTGATCAAGATGGGATTGACCACTCCAAGAGTTGAAGAAGAATGCATCACTATATTTCAATATAACAAAATCTTGGTCAGGATAATCCATGAGATAAATTTGGTATTTTGAAATATAATGTGGATAGCCTAATTAGAGTTGACTATTGAACTCTGAGGTGTCCTACAAGCATTTTGGTCAAGAGGATGAATTATATGGAAACTATATCCACATGGGTTTTGAGGATGTTGTTCCATACATTCGACCTATTCGATCGTCAGATACCATTGCTAGATGATCACTTCGATTAATATAAAAATTTATTCTTGTGCTACTGACATAGGTTTGGACCTATGGGATCACACACATTAGAATTCATGATTTGATCGGATGGTTGATCAATGATTAAGAATCGTTCGAGGATTAAACAATCAATATGATTGATGTTTAACCTAGTGCAAGTATTATAGGAGGATTGATTAGCAATTGAATTACTAATTAACTTAATTTGATTAAGTCAGAGTGCTGAGATTAAGTATAATTAAATATGATTTAATTAGATTTAATTTGAGTTTGATTAGATCTAGTTCAATTGGTTTATTGGATAAGCCAATTGCAAGGAAGAACTAGTCCTAGTTCAATTAAGACTTGGGTCAACCCAGTTTCTAATTTGATTAGAAATTAAGTCAGAATTAAATCTAATTTAATCTAATTTAATTAGATTCTTAATTGGGTTAAGACCTATTTTAATTAGATTGATTTGCTTCTATTTTAATTTGGTTTGAGAAACCATATTTGACCAAGTCAAATATGGAATCCTAGTAAGACTAGGATTTTTTCCTTGTGCCACCTTAGCCCCAACGCCCCCACGCCCACTTCTTGATTTTTGGCATGGAATCCCTCTCTCTTTGATGTTCATGCATGCCCACCCTCTCTCTCTCTTTCTTATATGGAGTTTTGTTTTGGACCAAGTCAATTGATGGTAGGTAGTTGTGGTTTTGAATTCTATAAGATAGAATCCCAATAAACCAAACTTCCTCCCTTTTGTGCTGCCCACTCTACCTATTTTCTCTTTGGTTTCCATGGTAAAGAGAAGGCTTTTTGTGTGTCTACACCTGATGGTCCATGACAAAAAGAAAGGAGGGGGCACCCAAGTGGGGCCCCAACTATTTACCTAGACAAGGACCTACATATCTCTATATAAGAGACCAGCGCCTCAGGTGTGAAAAAATAAGTAGATGTTAGATATATGTGCCCTAGAAACCAAAATTGGCTGACACTTGTAATACACTTCTAGGGGCAAAATTATAATTTTGACTATAATCAATAAAATGGATTATTTTCTATCACATATGTAGATTTAGTGTCTATGATACATCCTTTGAGTTAATGGTAATGATAATTCATATTTTCAAGAGTTGAAAATTTAAGACATGAATAATCATTATTAACTCATAAAAAATGCTCCCGACCATAGGATCATCACGAGGATGGTGATTGATCCGGAAGGTTGGTGTACAATCGCTTCTCTTTAGTAGATGAGTCTTGAGTCTACGGTGTGGAGACACCGGAGCGAGAGTACAGGTACTCGTTAGAGAACGAGGGCACTGAGCGTGACCACCTCGAGTAGTCATTAGGGAAGTCTACCTTCTCGTCAATGACTGACTCGATGCTGCAGTAGTGTGTCTGGTTCTTTGACCTGAGGTGCATCGGCAGTTCACCTTGAGGGTGTTATAGTTTGACTACACCATTACTCGGTCTCCTAGCCATATGGAAACCCTGAGGTGTATGTTGGCTATAGCATGTTCATTGTAGGAACTGGATTGCATCAAGATGGAATCTATCTACCTCGGTGGTAGAGGAGCAGCCCTATGATGATCATGAGAATCAAGTCCAGAAGCCCATGGCCATGGTAGAGTGAAATAATAGAAAGAGTTTCTATTTAGATTTTCACATTGGACTCGAATCGAATGATGATTACATCATATGACAGAGACTAGGGTTTGACGAGTTCACCTTAACCCTAATCTGATCGGGGCTCAAGATAGAAGAACTTAATCACACAGGTAGCTGCACCAAGAGGTTCGCATTCAGCTCTGATGGGTTGCCACCATATACTGCTAGGTGTCACTGGTGGATTTTGGGAGCAATTAGAATGATTTAGATGATCGATCATTCTAGCTGTTCGAATCAGAAGAGTTCTGATCCATCGAAAGGAGTTTCGATGATGTCGATGATAGAGATCATGACATATCCCATTACCATACAGAACTGAACCTAACTGGGTCACACAAAACAAGGGTTTGAATCTGGTGATCATCAATTGAACTGATCTAGTTCAATTGATCTGAATGAGATTCAATTAGGTTCAAGGAAAATCGTGCTAGCACTCGATTGAACCTAACGTTCTTCTTTTACTATCATAAATAAGTTGTCCTGACTGAGCCAAAGGAGTTTGTGCTCAATCAGAGGCCTTCATATGGTCTGACTGGAGGTTGTCCAAGTCAGAAAAGGTTGTCTTATTTTGTAAGACATTACCTGCCATTTTTGGTCACCTGCCATTTCTTGTTCTTTGACTTTGGTCAAAAGTCTACCTTTGACTGGTCAAATGTTGACCATTGACACTTTGACTTTTGACCACATGTCATGCACCTATTGGGAGAGCTGGTGGGGGCCTTGTCCCCCTGCCAGAACCTGGCAAGGAGAAGGGCGCACGCCAAGGGTGGCGTGCCCAAGTTGGAGGCGCCTAGGAGTCCTTGTTGGACAAGGACTCCATCTCCTTTTTGGATTCCAATTAGAGTTCTCCTAAGAACCAACTTTGACTGGTCTTAGGCACCTCTAAGGAGGAATCCAGGGGACTCTATTCCACCAATCAGATTTAGATCTGATTTCACAAAGGGTTGTGATTGGTTGGGAAGAAGAGGAGTTGGATCACGCATAGTCTATAAATAAGACCCTGCGCCCAACTCAAATATAATGAACAATTCCAAATGCCCCAAGGCTGCCTCTCCTCCTCCTCCTCCATGCCAAGTTCATCTTCTCCCTCTCCTCTCCACGTCCAAAGAGTTTTTGGATCTTGGTTGGTGCGATTCAGATCAAGAGAAAGGCGATCAAAAGCAAGAAGGCTGCGCTGCTGCAAAGGACGACTGCTGATCTTCAAAAGAGTATTTTGAAGATCCTCCAGATCAGATCCAGATCTGATTTTTGGAGACATGTGATAGAGAAGAAGAGGATCTCCAGATCCAACCCTGAGTGGATACCGGTAGAGGCCAGGCGCTTGCGTGGCTAGATCCAGAACCTTCCGCTGCTTACAGGATCATCAACAGGGTAATAGGATTACCCAAATCAAGGTAAATTAAATTTGATTTAATTTATCTTATATTTTATTTTAATTATTAAAATAATAAAAAATCAGATCTAAAATATTCAAGATCTGATTTGAGATCAAAAGAAAAAAAAATTTTGAAATATATCTCTTGATCTGATCAGATCTGAACGAACCTGGACCGGAAAAATCAGGATTTTCCTTCAACTGGTATCAGAGCCATGGTTCTAAAATTGTTTAGATCTGATTTTAAATTTATTTTAATTAAAAAAATAAGTGATTTTCAGATGTCACATGAGATGTGATCAGATCTGAAATCAAAAAAATTAAAATTAAATGATTTGGATCTAAGATTAGAAAATATGCATGACTAGTTCTAAAATAGAATAGTTCTATAGAATAGTTCTTGCATGTTTTGATTTAATTTGATTAAATCATATTTTAGATCTATTTATTTACTATTTTTTGATATTATAATTATTATAATAACATCTAAAAATAGCAAATAAAAAAAATTATTTAATTTTAACATCATATGAGATATGATTGATGCATGTCTAGACTAGTTGTAGAATAGTTCTACATAATTATCTAGATTAGAATTTATTTTGATTAGATCAATTTAAATCTAATTTTTTAGATTATTATGAGATAATTTAGATCTGAAAATATGCATGATTCGATACATGAGATGTATGCAAAATATGCCATGATTAGATCTAATTTGTATATGAGATATATGATATAGATCTAAAACTATTTTGTAGTATTACATGTTCCTGATTAAGGCGTTCCTCTTGGCCGTCCGGTCATAAGAACGAAGAAGGGTTTAAAGGCCCTCTCCTTCCCATTCGATGGGGTGTTCTTATGATGTGTAGGGGTGCTGCGTGTTCGTCCTTAATCAGAAACCCAAAACTTACTTTCTGCAAAACCCTAGATCCTGAAACCCTAGGATTTATTGTGCATATTTTGTTTATGAACCCTACTTAATTAAGAATTAAGTTTATGGAATATTAATTAGGTCTAAAATTGAGAATTTTCAGATCTAAGACATATTCATAATACTGGGTTCGGGCTTGGGTAGCTCAATTAGGTCTAAGCGGTTGATCAAACCGAATCAAGAGTTGGTTAGATGGGATCAACAATGCTTAAATTGACCAGCCTAATAGGATTAAGTCTGGGTCAAGATCGAGTCACGATCAAGCAAGACCTAATTAGGCTCAGAGGTTAGAGTCTGGATTGTAGGCTAACCCAATTGGTTCTGACTCAACAATTTGGTGTCTAAGGTAAGTTTGGCACATACGACCGACTGGATTTTTAATTGGAAGCTACTCGACCTGAATGCATTCTTGTACGAGTTAATGGCATATTCCTTCCACCGATCTCACTTACCTGGCCATATCTGTTGACACAGTTCTGATCTGAGGTGGTCAATAATCCGAGCTAACCCATGCCACTAGGTTAGTCATAATTGTTATGACTAATGCCAAGTCTAGTTTAATGAGACCTGAATCAATTCTCCCTAAGAAAAGATTAAGTCTGAGGTCTTCCACCATTGTAGATGTGCGGGCCCTTCCCGGGGTTGATTGTTCTCGGCTGGATACAGTGGCTCAGTTGCACCGGGAAGATGCAACCATGTCTATTAGGCATTGGATGCTATGGGCTGGAGGATGAGTTGGGCTCAATATTTGGATACGGTGAGAGACTCAATTAGGAAACCCAGTCTATGCAAATGGTGGGTCTGACTTAACTAAGGAGTGGATCAATATTCTGGATACGGTGAGATTCATGAATTAGAGACCAAGTTTGGGTGCACCATGATTAGAGAATCATTGAACAAGAGTTGTTCACTCATTGGCTAACCCATCACCAATAACTGTTAGGTGAGGTGATGAGTCAGTTGGTGAGACCGCACCACCCACTAGAAATCATTAATCATGGAGATTTTTGCATCTCTACAGAGGGAGTGTAGGGATCCGAGAAAAATAGTGGGAAGCTAATTTGTTTAAAAATAAAATTTCCCTAAATAAATTGGTCAAGTCATAATTACAGTATCTAACTAGAATCTTTGACTCTCTACAGGAAAATGTCTGCGTCCAACCCATTGGCACGTATCCTGGACACACATAGACTGACTGGACCCAATTATAAAGATTGGCTCAGGAACTACAAAATTATTTTGGGTTTTGAGAAGTTAACCCATGTTATTGGACCAGGACCCTCCCACCTTACCAGTCCATCCACTGAACAGAGAGCGTCTCTGGAAAAATGGATTAGACGAAGATAATAAGGCCAGATATTACATGTTTGGGCTCTCGATGTCTGATGAGCTCCAGCGCCAACATGAAGATATCGGGACTGCTCGCCAAATGTTGGCTCACCTGCAGGAGATGTTTGGTGAACAGAGTCGCGCAGCCAAATATCAAGTCAAAATGACTTTTTAAGGCTAAGATGCGTGATGGGCAGTCAGTCCAAGATCACTGTCTGATGACAATGATCAAGGACATGGAAGAGCTTGAGAAGCTCGGTGTGAAGTTAGACTTGGATCTGCAGAACGATATTATTCTGCAATCCTTGACTGATGCATATGGGCAATTCATCATGAATTACCACATGCATAAACTTCAAAATTCCTTGGCCGAATTAATGAATATGCTGGTTACCGCTGAGCTTTCTATGAAAGGTTCTAAAGGCTCAGTTCTTGCTATGGAATGGACTTCTTCCAAAAGAAAGTCTTATGGAAAGAAAAAGAAGTCTGTGAAAAAGCAAAAGGTGGAAGGATCAAAGAAGAAGAAGGCAGAAGCCGAAGAAGAAGCCGCTGTCAAAGGAAAAGTATGTTTCCATTGCAACAGCGACGGCCATTGGAAGCGGAACTGCCCTACTTACCTGGCCACCCTGAAGAACAAGAAGGAAGGTCCTTCTGGAGGTATGCTCGTTATTGAGTCTAACCTTACGGTTTCTTCTGCATCCAGTTGGGTGCTTGACTCTGGTTCTAGTGCTCATCTGTGCACTTCCATGCAGGGTCTTGAGGATAGCAGGAGGCTGAGGGATGGAGACATGATCCTACGCATCGGTAATGGAGCAAGAGTTGCTGCAGTAGCCGTGGGAAAACATACCCTCTTCGATTACCATCTGGTTTAGACTTAGTTTTGAAAGACTGTTATTATGTGCCTGCAGCTAGCAGGAATTTGATTTCTGTTTCATGCTTAGCACAAGAAGGCTATGTGATTACCTTCTTTAAGGACCATTGTAACATTCTTTATGAAAGAAATAAAATTGCAAATGGTTTCCTTATTAATGGTCTTTATCAGCTACATATTGATGTACCTGTTCTAACTATCGAGCAAAACGTGAATGCCAAACGACCTAGGGATAGTCCAAACGATAGATATCTATGGCACCTGAGATTAGGTCATATAGCAGAAGATAGGATCAACAAATTGGAGAAAAATGGGCTATTGAGTCCATTGACTTTTGAGTCATATCCAACTTGTGAATCTTGTCTTCAAGGCAAAATGACTAAACTCCCTTTTGTTGGACATGGGGAGAGGGCCACAGATCTCCTTGCCCTAGTACATACTGATGTGTGCGGCCCATTTGATGTGCCGGCTAGAGGCAATTTTGTCTACTTCATTACCTTTACCGATGATCTGTCTAGGTATGGGTATGTGTATCTTATGAGACACAAGTCTGAAGCTTTTGAAAAGTTCAAAGAATTCAGACATGAAGTAGAAAAAATAAACTGGAAAACCCATTAAGGTTCTTCGATCAGATCGAGGAGGTGAATACCTTAGCCCGGAAAATTCCTAGACTATCTCAAGGAAAATGGCATAGTCTCTCAATGGACTCCACCAGGAACACCTCAACTCAACGGGGTTTCAGAATGGAGAAATCGGACTCTATTGGATATGGTTCGATCCATGATGAGCTTCACAGACCTCCCTGATTTTCTTTGGGGACATTCATTGTTAACTTCAATTTATCTACTGAATAGGGTTCCCTCTAAAAACCGTTCCTACCACACCGTATGAGATATGGCACGGTAAGAAACCAAGTCTGAGTCATCTCAGAATTTGGGGTTGTCCGGCTCATGTCAAAAGACAACAAGCGGACAAGTTAGAGTTTAGGTCCTTTAGAGCTCGATTCATAGGATATCCTAAAGAGTCATTAGGATACTATTTCTACATTCCAGAAGACCACAATGTGATTGTGAGTCGACATGCCATCTTTCTTGAAAAAATAGTTTATTCAAGATAGCGGCATTGGAAAGCAGATTAAGCTTGATGAGAAAGTCTCACAAGTACAAACGAGCTAAGGACCAAGTGGAACCAAATCAGGTTGAGCCAATAAGAACACTACCTCCTCCACCTCGTAGATCGGAAAAGAGTTTTCCCGTCCCCCTGAAAGATACTTAGGTATTATTTCAGAGGAAAGTAGAGGAAAATGTTCCTCATAGGTAATGGTGCTCATGGTGATGATCCCAAAACCTACAACGAGGCGATATCAGATATCGACTCCGAGAAATGGCTTAGAGGCAATGCAGTCAGAAATTGACTCGATGCACTCAAACCAAGTCTGGACCTTGGTAGATCCACCAGAAGGTATAGTACCTATTGGGTGTAAATGGATCTTCAAGAGAAAGATTGGTGCAGATGGGAATGTGGAGACATTCAAGGCTAGACTAGTGGCAAAAGGTTATAGTCAACGCGAAGGCATTGACTATCAGGATACCTTTTTCCCAGTGGCTATGCTAAAATCCATCCGCACATTGCTTGCCGTTGCAGCCTATTTTCGATTATGAAATATGGCAAATGGACGTGAAAACGGCATTCCTTAAATGGATATCTTGAGGAAGATATCTATATGGAACAGCCGCTAGGTTTCACATCCAGTGATACTGATCACAAGGTTTGCAAGCTGCAAAGGTCCATATATGGACTTAAGCAAGCATCTCGGAGCTGGAACACTCGTTTCAATGATGTGATCAAAAAGTTTGGTTTCATCAAAAATGAAGAGGAACCATGTGTGTTTCAAAAAAGGTCAGTGGGAGCGCTGTTGTCTTCCTCGTATTGTACGTGGATGACATCCTCCTTATTGGGAATGATATTCCCATGTTGACATCAGTCAAAAATGTGGTTGTCCAAGGAATTCTCCATGAAAGACCTAGGTGAAGCATCCTTTATTCTAGGAATTAAGGTCTATAGGGATAGACCGAATAGGATGCTAGGACTTTCACAGAAGATGTACATAGAGGAAAGTACTAAAGAGGTTTAGTATGGAAAAACTCTAAGAGGGGATTAATACCCTTCAGACATGGTATTCATCTTTCCAAGAAGATGTGCCCCAGCACACCTGAGGAAATAGAACGCATGAGCAAGATCCCTTATGCTTCTGCAATAGGGAGCCTCATGTATGCCATGCTATGTACACGACCTGATATAGCCCATGCTGTGAGTGTCACAAGCAGATATCAGTCAAATCCAGGTGAAGAACACTGGACTTCTGTGAAATGTATCCTTAAGTACTTGAGAAGAACTAAGGATATGATGTTGGTCTTTGGTAATGGAGAACTCCAAGTTCAGGGATACACAGACTCGGATTTCATGTCCGATATAGATGATCGAAAGTCGACATCTGGGAGTCTGTTTGTGTGCAATGGTGGTGCTGTCAGCTGGAAGAGTTTTCAAGCAAACTGTGATAGCAGATTCCACCATGGAAGCAGAATATATCGCTGCATCAGAGGCTGCAAAGGAAGCATTCTGGTACAAGAAGTTTGCTGCAGAAATTGGAGTAATGCCATCAGATGCCATTCCTCTATACTGCGACAACAATGGCGCCATAGCCCTTGCTAAGGAGCCGAGGTCTCACCAAAAATCCAAGCACATTGAGCGGCGATACCACCTCATCCGCGATTACCTCGAGAAAGGTTACGTTGAGGTCAAGAGAGTCAACTCCGCAGATAATGTGGCAGACCCACTTACAAAGCCGTTGGGCCAGCAGAAGATCGAAGCCCACCTTGAGAAGATGGGACTTAGACTTGTAGCCAATTGGCTTTAGGACAAGTGGGAGATTGTTAGATATATGTGCCCTAGAAGCCAGAATTGGCTGACACTTGTAATACACTTCTAGGGGCAAAATTATAATTTTGACTATAATCAATAAAATGGGTTATTTTCTATCACATATGTGTATTTAGTGTCTGTGATACATCCTTTGAGTTAATGGTAATGATAATTCATATTTTCAAGAGTTGAAAATTTAAGACATGAATAATCATTATTAACTCATAAAATGCTTCCGACCATAGGATCATCACGAGGGATGGTGATTGATCCGGAAGGTTGGTGTACAATCGCTTCTCTTTAGTAGATGAGTCTTGAGTCTACGGTGTGGAGACACCGGAGCGAGAGAGTACAGGTACTCGTTAGAGAACGAGGGCACTGAGCGTGACCACCTCGAGTAGTCATTAGGAAGTCTACCTTCTCGTCAATGACTGACTCGATGCTGTAGTAGTGTGTCTGGTTCTTTGACCTGAGATGCATCGGCAGTTCACCTTGAGGGTGTTATAGTTTGACTACACCATTACTCGGATCTCCTAGCCATATGGAAACCCTGAGGTGTATGTTGGCTATAGCATGTTCATTGTAGGAACTGGATTGCATCAAGATGGAATCTATCTACCTCGGTGGTGGTAGAGGAGCAGCCCTATGATCATGAGAATCAAGTCCAGAAGCCCATGGCCATGGCAGTGAATGAAATATAGAAAGAGTTTCTATTTAGATTTTCACATTGGACTCGAATCGAATGATTACATCATATGACAGAGACTAGGGTTTGACGAGTTCACCTTAACCCTAATCTGATCGGGGCTCAAGATAGAAGAACTTAATCACACAGGTAGCTGCACCAAGAGGTTTGCATTCAGCACCAAGAGGTTCTGATGGGTTGCCACCATATACTGCTAGGTGTCACTGGTGGATTTTGGGAGCAATTAGAATGATTTAGATGATCGATCATTCTAGCTGTTCGAATCAGAAGAGTTCTGATCCATCGAAAGGAGTTTCGATGATGTCGATGATAGAGATCATGACATATCCCATTACCATACAGAACTGAACCTAACTGGGTCACACAAACAAGGGTTTGAATCTGGTGATCATCAATTGAACTGATCTAGTTCAATTGATCTGAATGAGATTCAATTAGGTTCAAGGAAAATCGTGCTAGCACTCGATTGAACCTAACGTTCTTCTTTTACTATCATAAATAAGTTGTCCTGACTGAGCCAAAGGAGTTTGTGCTCAATCAGAGGCCTTCATATGGTCTGACTGGAGCCTTGTCCAAGTCAGAAAAGGGTTGTCTTATTTTGTAAGACATTACCTGCCATTTTTGGTCACCTGCCATTTCTTGTTCTTTGACTTTGGTCAAAAGTCTACCTTTGACTGGTCAAATGTTGACCATTGATACTTTGACTTTTGTCCACATGTCACGCACCTATTGGAGAGCTGGTGGGGGCTTGTCCTTTTGCCAGAAACTGGCAAGGAGGAGGGCGCACGCCAAAGGTGGCGTGAGCCCAAGTTGGAGGCGCCTAGGAGTCCCTGTTGGACAAGGGACTCCATCTCCTTTTGGATTCCAATTAGAGTTCTCCTAAGAACCAACTTTGACTGGTCTTAGGCACCATCTAAGGAGGAATCCAAGGGACTCTATTCCCACCAATCAGATTTAGATCTGATTTCATAAAGGATTGTGATTGGTTGGGATGAAGAGGAGTTGGATCACGCATAGTCTATAAATAAGACCCTGCGCCCAACTCAAAATATATGTAATAATTCACAATGCCCCAAGGCTGACTCTCTCTTCCTCCTCCATGCCAAGTTCATCTTCTCCCTATCCTCTCCATGCCCAAAGAAGTTTGGGATCTTAGTTGCTGCAATCTAGGTGACAGAAAGCTAGAAGGCTGCGCTGCTGCAAAGGACAACTGCTGATCTTCAAAAGCTATTTTGAAGATCATCCAAATTAGATTTAGATCTGATTTTTGGAGACATGATAGAGAAGAAGAGGATCTCCAGATCCAGCCCGAGTGGATATCGGTAGAGTTTAGGCACTTGCGTGATTAGATCCAGAACCTTCCATTGCTTATAAGGTCATCAACGGATAATAGGATTACCCTACATTAAGATAAATTAAATATGATTTAATTTATCTATATTTTATTTTAGTTATTAAAATAATAAAAATCAAATTTGAAACATCTCAAATCTAATTTGGATCAAAGAAAAAAAATTTTGAAATATATCTCTTGATCCGATCAGATATGAACGAACCTGATCTGGAAAATCAGAATTTTTCTTCAAGAGAAACCCTTTGGGCATGAAAATGTTAAAGACACCAATCTAGGTGTCTAGGTGAGAGTGCAAGAAGAAGAAGAGGGTCTTCTTCTAGGGTTACTTTTATTCTTCCCTATTTCTTCCTTTCTTAGAGATTTTTGAGTGTTGTTTTAGATCAAAAGTTTCTTCCTTTCCTTTTGATTTTTTGGAGTATCCAAATTTTGAAGAAGAAAGTATCAGATCGATCATCGAAGAAGGATCAGCACAATACTAGCATACTATGCCAATTTTTGAGTATCAAACTTTTGATCGGAATTCATGGACTCGTATGGACATTTCTTAGAGGTCGGATATGTGTGAAGCTCGAAGCTTCATCCTCAAGTCTGGATCAGCAAGTTAGAACATCTAACTTACACTGGTAATATGGATCTGATCTATTATTACATACCTACATTAGATATAGTGTAGATGCATGTTGATATGATCAACATATTTTTTTTCTTATATTTTTAATTTTTAATTTAATCTCATGCTATAATTATGTAATAGAATCTTAGATCTAGGGATTTTCTGATTTTATGAATTAATTTTGATTAATTTCTATCTTTCACTGCCTAGATCTTGAAAAAATTTTAAGATCTAGCCCTAAAATTCTAGATCTGGTTCCTTCAAAATTTTCATCTGGTTTTATTGCCCAAAAATCTAGATTAAAAGGTGCAAATAAAAGATAAGAAGAATACATGGCACAAGGGTTTACCTCCAAAGGTGTTTGAATCAAATTCTAATGCTTTGACCCATTCAAACCCTTTTTGAATATGGCACCTCCATCTTATCCATATGGGGCACATGGAAGGAGGGGCATGCGCCCTCTTTCCCCTCACGAAACCATCGGGGTGTGCGTCCCTAGAAATTCTCTAGGGGGCGCACGTCCATCTCCTTTAATTCTTGCAAAGATGGGTGTTGTCCTTGTGCCTCTTGCATGGATTTAAGACAAGCCCTGATTTCATCAGGACAAGCTTCAGTCAAACCAGGACAAACCCATACAGGGCACTTGGGTGAGTTAAATCCAATTTGACTCAGTTGAGATGAACTAGAACAACGATGGAAGGAGAAAGTCAGATCTAATCGTATGCTAGCATAATTTTCTTGAACCTGATTGGATCTAATATAAATCAATCGAACTAGGTTGGCCTAATTGATGACATCTAGATCCAAATTCTTGTTTGTATGATCCAGTTAGGTTCAATTTTGTATGGAATAAGATATGTTGCGATCTCCATCATCGACATTATCGAAACATCTTTTGATGGACCAAAACTTTTCTAATTCATCCAATTAGAATCATCGATCATCAAGATAATTCTAATTGATCTTAAAATCCATCAGTGACACCTAGCAGTATGTGGTGGAAACCCATCAGAACTGAATATGAACCTCTTGGTGCAACTACTTGTATGATTGGATTCTTCTATCATGAGACCTGACATGATCAAGATCAAGGTAAACTTGTCAGACCTAACACCCATCATATAAATGAATCATTCAATTTGAGTCAGATGTAAAACTTTAATAGAAACTCCTTTCTATTAATTCACACTACCATGGCTTACACTTAAGGACTCAATCTCATGATCATCATAGAACTACTTCTCCTCTATCGAGGTTGATAGATCTTCTATTGGTGCGATCTAATATCTATAATGAACATGCTATAGCCAACATACACCTCAAGATTTCGAATGGCTAGAAGATCGAGTTATAGTGTGTCAAAATATAACACACTCAAGGTGAACTACTGATGCACCTCAGGTCAAAGAATAGGACAAACAATTATAGCATCGAGCTAGTCATCGACGAGAAGGTAGACTCCCTTATGACTGCTTGAGGTGGTCACACTCAATGCCTTTATTCTCAATAAGTAGCTGTACTCTTGCTCTGGTGTCTCTTTACTATAGACTCAAGATTCATCTATCCTAAGAAAGCGATCGTACATCAATCTTCTGGATCGATCACCATCCTCGTGATGATTCTACGATTGAAAGTAGTTTATAAGTTAATGATAATAACACATGCCTTAAATTCTCAACACTTGAAAATATATGTTATCATACCTATTAACACAATGGATGTATCATAAATACTTTAAATAGATAATGTGATAAAAAATAATTTTTTATTAATTTTAAATTAAAATTATTGACCCTGAGATTAATTTTGATGATTCTAAAATATTGAGTATATTATGTATCTAATCATGTATTTTAAGAATGTGTGTAGGAATTTTTAAGTATCCAAAATGAATAATTTATCTCAAGAATAAGTCCTCTCAAGATGCCATGCCAAAATACTTAAAAGAGCAAATTCACACATATTTGGATGGCTTGGTATGAAGAAAGTATGATTGAAAGAAGAGATTAAAATTGAAGGAAGCAATTATGTTTAAAAGAGTTTTGGGCTAAGAAACTCAAGTTTGGAAGGTCAAACATTGAAGAAAAATGAAGTCAGAATTTTTTGAGATGTCTCAGATTTTTTCTGAGAGCTCTCGAGTGGTCTAGCACAATGAAATAGTATTCTGTGAACTCGAGACATCTCATTCTTAGGATACAAAAACTTCATTTTTGTGCTCTGAGAGCGAGAGGTCTCATAGATTTCTCGAGAGGTCTCACAATTCTGGTGAGATATCTCATGAAAAATCGAGAGATCTCGAAATTTGATAAGAGATCTTATGCAAAATCGAGAGATCTCGACCTACGCAAATAGCCTTCAACAGATAGTTTTCCAACAGCTATTTTTTGATTCCAATGGCTATTTCAAAGCTTTCAATGACTAAGAACTCTAACTCCAACCTTCTCTAAAAGTATTTAAAGATGGAGAATCAATTGAAAAAAATAGAAAAAAGAGATTAAGGGATTTAGAGAAAGAATCTTTTAGATTTTGTGAGAAACATTGAATATCCAAAGAAAAGAAAAAAGAGAGGAGTGTTGTGCATAGATTTTTGCGAGCCTTCAAAGCAATCTTCTCCAACATCTTGCACATCCTCTCAAGCATAATTTAAAGAAAAGCCAAGCTTCAATCGAGCACATTATCGGCTTATTCTTTAGGATTTAAAAGATCTTATACTATATTTTTTATATTGTGCTGAAACTTTATTTATATTTTTTGATTTCTTTATAAGTTTCTTTGGAGGAAGAAACTTGGGGTTTAGGCCCATCCAAGTTCGAAATTGGACATTGTAGATTTTGGTTGGTGATCTTGAAAAATCAACTAAGTTGTTAGTGAACCCAGAAAACTAACGGTGTTAGATTTTGGTTAGTGCTTATGTGAAAATCAACTAGGTTTATTTAAGAGCCTGAGAAAACAAACACACTATAATCAAGGATAGATTATAGTAAAATTTTTAAAGAAAGCTTGGAGAGTGGATGTAGGAGCGGGTTGCTCCGAATCACTATAAATCTTTGTGTGTTTGTGTTGTATTTTTTTCTTCTATCTCTCTATATACTTTGCATGCTTATAATTCTTACTTTACTTTCATAGTTTGATTTTGTTATCTTAATTCCACTGCTCATATTATATACATCTCATCCTCACCACTTAGATTAAAATCAAAGTACATAATTGCTTAGAGTTAAATTTGGCCAAAGCTTTTATAAGAACCCAATTCAGCCCCCCCCCTCCTCCCTCCTAATTTGCTACCTATGGACAGCAATTGGTATCAGAGCAGGTGCTCTGTTATTGATTATTGACTTAACCATCTAGAGCTAAAGATTATGACAATCTAAATGGAGACTTTGTTTAATGAAGGATATTTTATAGATAGACCTCCACTTTTTAATAGCTCACATTATAGTTATTGGAAAGCATGCATGCGCGTCTTCATATAAGCATATGATTATAACCTATGGAATATTATAATTGATGGCTCACACACCTCCAAAGCATTGAAAGAGCATGATAAAGAAATGGCCTAACTTAATGCTAAGGCCATGAACATACTTTATTGCTCCTTAGAGTTAAATATATTTAATGCAATTTTTTCATGTATTTCAGTAAAATATGTATGGAAGAAATTGGAAAGAATTTATGAGGAAGCAAATCAAATAGAAGAATCAAGCTTCCAAGAAAAAAAAGAAGCTCACCCCAACCTATGCCTCATGTCTCATGAGGATGAAAAGAAGAAAAAGAAGAAGAATGCATCAAATAAGAGGGAGCAAAGTAAGGAAAAGAAAAATGAGAAAGAGGAAGAAAATGCTACAAATCTTTGCCTCATGACCAATAAAGATGAGGTAAATTTTGAAAACTCCTCCGAGTTTACATTTGGAGAATTGTTTGAAGTCTTCAATGATTTAATGGATGAATTCAAAAAATTAAGACTGAAAAATAAAGAAATCAAAAAATCTAATCTTCTTTTAGCTAATGAAAAGAATAAGTTATTAAATAAAAAAGAAGATATCTTAAAAGAAAAGAATACTTTAACTAAAGAAAAAGAAGAATGGATCAAATCTAAAAATTCTTTAGTTAAAGAAAACATGGAGCTTAAAAAAGATAATGATACCTTAAGATCCTCCCTAAAAGAAAAGAAAAATCTTTTAAATGAAAAGAAAAAGCTCTTGGAAAAAAATAAAAAATTGAGAAAAGAGATTGAAATTTTAAAATCTATTGCTGAAAAGTTTACCATTAGTTTTCAAAATTCCCAATCTATGGTAAAAGTTAATGGGGTTATTTTCAATAAAATAGAAATCGATCTTAATATTTCAAGAAAATAGCAAAATGCTAGGAGTATTTTCACAAGAGCTTCAACTGAAAATCATTCAATTAAATGCTTTAAATGTAATAAAATTAGCTAAAAAATTTTTGAATGCAATTTTAAAAGAATTGGCCATACTTTGGTTAGATAAATTTGGGTTCCAAAAGAAACCTTGAGCACTAACTTCAATGGACCCAAGAAAACTTAGGTACCAAAAATTATGAAGTAATTTTATAGGTATACCAAGGATCTAATGAAGCTAAAAGAAGAAAATTTTTATGGATGCCTTAGAAATGAAAATAGATGGATGGTGCTATTTGGTAAAACCTAAACTATTCTCACATCATGTCATCTTTATTTGCTAAATATATTTTGATTATTAATTAGCATAATTATTAAGCATGTTTGATTGATTTTGATGATTTATCATTGCTTAAAATGATCATACTCTATGAATTGAAAGTTTGATGTATTAACTTTAATGATTTGTTAATATGTATGCATATGATAACTTCTTTCATGTTTTGATAAGTATGATTGATTTTGATGCTTGCAATAATTTGAAAGCTTTGATTTTAAAGATCAATACACTCTCCTCTATATATCATGCTATGGATGAAATGGTTTATTTTGAAATTCAGCATAATATTTTAAGTCTTCCTATATTAATTTTATAATTAATAAATTTAAATTAAAAGATTCTTATTGGATATGAATGTTTTAAATTGCTAAATATTCATAGAGAACTTCGATTTTAATTATTAGATATCAAACAACTTACTATTGCCATGTATCTGATTGATTTATCTTTTGGTAAAAAGAGAAGAATGTCTTTGTTTCAAATATGATTTTACATAGCTATATATTTGATATGATATCATTTGAAATAAATTCAAAAATACATACCTTTTTCGAAACTAATTATTTGATATTTCTTATGAAATGGAAGAAATGATCTTTTTGAAGAATGACTGAAAATTTCTTTATGATTTGCCTTAACTATTTAATTTGAATCAATTCATCTTGATTTAATTCAAAACTAAAATTATTGGTATCAAGCTGAATTTGTAAATTAATCTTTAAATGTATTGAACCAAGAAAATCATGATTTGATCTAAAACTTAGTTTAATTGGTATCGAGAAAATCTTTCAAAGAAATGACTCTATTTGTTAAAGTAAGGAGGAGAAAATATTAAAGAAGAAGTAATCATTTAATAAAAAAGACTTTTAAAATTAAAAAATATATTTTAAATTTTAAAAATCTAAATTTAGTGGTTAAATTCATGTTGAATTTGCTTAATTTGAAATAAAGAAGGAATGAAAGTTGAAAAGTACATTAATCTTGCTATAAGTATGAAAAATAGAGGGAAAGATATTTTCTAACTTAATTTGATTAAAAAAATTTTGACTAATTTGAAAACATATTCTTACTCCAAGAAATAAATTTTGAAACCCATTTGAAAATTCAAATTTGATCCTAAATTTCTCATGTGCATTGCAAAATTCTTATGAATTATTTATTTTGAAATAATATTTTACTCAAAGCAATGAATTTGAAAATGTGACTATCTTATGCTTTTGTTGGTGCAAAATCTGGTCAGTGTCAGATCGAGCTGGAGTTGAGGAAGAAGTGGTTACCGTTGGTGACCTGCAAAATAAAGTTCCATCTAGAGTTGGTGGTGGTGGCTTTGGTAGAATCCTTCGACGATCAAGTCAGCTCTTCTGGCCAACAAAAATAGAGTGCTCAGAAAAGAATTCAGTAGAATTTTGGAAAGAAGAAGAGAGCATAGAGAAAACATATCTAGAGGATCTCTTTTTATAGACGAAGCCTGTAGTAGACTGATAGTGACAGCCATAACCATCCGATAGTGGGCCGCTCAGGGCCGCATGGGGTTTGTTACGAAGAGAGAGAAATATTGCCTATAGTAGACTGATAGTGATAGCCATAACCGTCCGATAGTCGGCTACTCAGAGCCGCATGGGGTTTGCTACAGAGAGAGAGGTGTCGCCTATCATGATGTGCCCGTTCATCGAGATTTAATAGTTGAAGTTCGGAGAAAGCAAGCATTGGTTAATGAAGTACTTTGACATATATCAATTCTAAAGAAGTTCAGACTCCTAAAGGAAATGCGACTAGAGAAGATCATCTGAGAGGAATACTAACTAAAATCTGAAAGTAATACACTAGAGGAATCTGACTGAAGGAGAAATTCGAAAGAAGTTTGGCTTCTGGAGAAATCTGACTGAAAGAAAAGTCTAGAAGAAGTTTGGCTCTTGGAGGAATCTGACTGAAGGAGAAGTTTGAAAGAAATTTGACTCTTGAAGAAATCTGACTGAAGAAGAAGTTCAGAAGGAATTCAGCTCTTGGAGGAATCCGACTGAAGAAGAAGTTTGAAAGGAGTTTGACTCCTAAAGAAATCTGACTGAAGGAGATGTCCAGAAGAAATTTGGCTCCTAGAGGAATCCAATTGAAGGAGCATTTCGGAAGGAGTTTGGCTCCTAGAGGAATCCGACTAAAGAAGTTCAGAAGAGTACAGCTCCTGGAGGAATCCAATTGAAGGAGAAGTCCAAAAGGAGTTTGGCTCCTGAAGGAATTTAACTAAAAGAGAAGTCCAGAAGGAGTTCGGCTCCTGGAAGAATTCGACTAAAGGAGAAAGTCCGAAAGAAATTCAGCTCTTGGAGGAATTCGATAAAGGAGCAGTCCAGAAGGAGTTTGGCTCTTGGAGGAATCCGACTGGAAAAAGAAAGTTCAAGAAGAAGTTCAACTCCTGGAGGAATTCGATTGAAGGAGAAGTCTGGAAGGAGTATGGCTCTTGGAAGAATTTGACTGAAGGAGAAGTCCGGAAGGAGTTTAGCTCTTGGAGGAATTTGACTGAAGGAGAAGTCCGAAAGGAAATCCGACTGAAGGAGAAGTCTGGAAGGAGTTTGGCTCCTAGAGAAATCTGATTGAAGGAGAAGTCCGGAAGGAGTTCGGCTCTTGGAGAAATTTGACTGAAGAAAAAGTTCGGAAGAAGTTTGGCTCCTAGAGGAATCTGACTAAAGGAGAAGTCCGAAAGAAATTCAGCTCCTGAAGGAATCCGATTGAAGGAGAAGTTCATAAGGAGTTCATCTCTTAGAGAAATTTGACTGAAGAAAAAGTTCGAAAGGAGTTTGGCTCTTGGAGGAATCCGACTGAAGAAGAAGTCTGGAAGGAGTTTGGCTTCTAGAGGAATCCGTTGAAGGAGAAGTCCGGAAGGAGTTCAGCTCCTGAAGAAATTTGACTGAAGAAGAAGTCCGAAAGGAGTTCAGCTCCTAGAGGAATCCGATTGAAGGAGAAGTCCAGGAGGAGTCTAACTGATGGAGAGGTCTGGCTGAATGAGAAGTTCGAATGGAGTTCGACTGATGAAGAAGTTCGGATGGAGTTCGACTGATGGAGAAGTTCGGATGGAGTTCGATCGTTGTAGGTGTTCGAAAGGGGTTCGACCATTGGAGGAGTCCGGGAGGGGTTTGGCCGCTGAAGGAGTTTGACTGCTTGAAGGAGTTCGATTGCAGTTCGATCACTGAAGGAAGTCCAGGAGGGGTTCGACCGCTGGAGGAGTTCGGTTGTTAAAGGAGTTCGAATGGGGTTCAGCCACTGGAGGGAGAATTCTCGATCGAACCTCTTCCATGATTACCAGTTGCATTAGACTAAGCATCACACTAGACTTCGGTGGGAGCAGAATTTATCCCCAACAATAATCCCCCCACTCTCGAGTTCAAAATTCGAAAGAAGGAAGTACAAAAAAACAACTATCGAAGTCCTTTTTTGGACTCTGCACCCATTGAGGTTGAAGCTCGAGGGAGATCTTATCTTTTTCCGAGGTTGAAGGAGATCTTATCTCCTATTGAGGTTGACGTTGAAGCTCAGGGGAGATCTTATCTTCAGTCGAGGTTGAAGGAGATCTTATCTTTTGTTGACATTGACATTGAAGCTCGGGAGAGATCTTATCTCCAGCCGAGGTTGAAGAAAATCTTATCCCCTTATTGACGTTGAAGTTGAAGCTCGGAGGAGATCTATCTCCAACTGAGGTTGAAGGAGATCTTATCCCCTGTTGATGTTGAAGCTCGGAGGAGATTTTATCTTCAACCGAGGTTGAAGGAGATCTTATCTCCTATTGAGGTTATGTTGAAGCTCGGGGAGATCTTATCTCCAATCGAGGTTGAGGGAGATCTTATCTCCTATTGACGTTGAAGCTCAGTGAGATCTTATCTCCAACCAAGGTTGAAGGAGATCTTATCTTCTATTGACATTGACGTTGAAGCTCGGGAGAGATCTTATCTCCAATCGAGGTTGAAGGAGATCTTATCTCCTATTGAGGTTGACGTTGAACCTTAGGGGAGATCTTATCTCCACCGAGGTTGAAGGATATCTTATCTCCTGTTGATGTTGAAGCTCGGGAGAGATCTTATCTCTAACTGAGGTTAAAGAAGATCTTATCTCCCGTTGACATTGACATTGAAGCTCGAGGAGATCTTATCTCTAGCCAAGGTTGAAGGAGATCTTATCTTCTATTGATGTTGAAGTTAAAGCTCGGGAGAGATCTTATCTTCAGCCAAGGTTGGGAGATCTTATCTCCTATTAAGGTTGACGTTGAAGCTCGGGAGAGATCTTATCTTCAGCCAAGGTTGAAGGAGATCTTATCTCCTGTTGATGTTAAAGTTGAAGCTCGGAGAAGATCTTATTTCCAATCGAGGTTGAAGCAGATCTTATCTCTTATTAAGGTTGAAACTCGGAGAAGAGTTCTGATCTCGGGTTCCCACACTTATTGCTTGTTGCTAACGCCATGCTCATTGTGGATGCCGAACCTATTTTGGACGTCGAACTAGGACCTCTCTTGCCAACCAGGGTAAGGTTCTACCTTTCGCATTTGACGTAGTCAGGTTGTCATGGAAAAATACGTGTTAAGATTCTCCACCGAGCTTCTTCCTTCTCCACATCTTTGGCCTACGAGGTTCTAACTTTTGCTCATGCTAGGATGAGGTTCTCCTCCCATTCCTAATAGGCGGTAGGGACACATTAGGACCATTATTGGGGCCTCTCTTCTCACCTCATCTAAAATGAACGAAGCCTTCGACTTTGCTCACGTTAGGATGAGGTTCTCCTTCTGTTCCTAATCAAGCTATAGGGGCATATTAGGGCCATTATCAGGGTCTCTCTTCTCACATTGTCTAAAATGAACGAGGTCTCCAACTTTGCTCACATCAGGACCAGGTTCTTCTCCTGTTTCTAACAAACTGTAGGGGCACATTAGGACCGTTGTATGGGCCTCTCCCCTCCTCCTGTCTTAAATAATCGGAGGTCATTAACTTGCTCATGTTAGGACGAGATTCTCCTCCTGTTCCTAACATGATAATAGGGCACAGATGGGCCGTTAAATGGGCCTCTCCCCTCTTTCTATTTTAAATAATCGAAGATCTTCAACTTGTTCATGTTAGGATGAGGTTCTCCTCCTATTCCTGACATGGCACTAGGGGCACAGATGGGCCATTGAATGGGCCTCTCTCCTCCTCCTATCTTAAATAACCGAAGGTCTTCGACTTGCTCATGTTAGGACGAGGTTCTCCTCCTATTCCTAACATAGCAATAGGGGCATATAGAGGCCTCTAAATGGGTCTCTTTCCTCCTCCTGTCTTAAATAACCGGAGGTCTTCAACTTGCTTATGTTAGGATGTGGTTCTTCTTCTATTTCTAACATGGTAATAGAAGCACATAAGAGCCATTGAATGGGCCTCTCTCCTCCTCCTATCTTAAATAACTGGAGGTCTTCGACTTGCTCATGTTAGGACGAGGTTCTCCTCCTATTCCTAACATGGCAATAGGAGCACAGATGGGCCGTTGAATGGGCCTCTCCTCCTCCTCCTGTCTTAAATAACTGAAGGTCTTCGACTTGCTCATGTTAGGATGAGGATTTCTCCTCCTATTCCTAACATGGCAATAGGGGCACATAAGGGCCATTGAATGGGCCTCTCTCCTCCTCCTGTCTTAAATAACTGGAGGTCTTCGACTTGCTCATGTTAGGATGAAATTCTCCTTCTGTTCCTAATATGGCACTAGGGCCACAAATGGGCCTCTTCCCTCCTCCTATCTTAAATAACCGAAGGTCTTCGACTTGCTCATATTAGGATGAGGTTCTCCTCCTATTCCTAACATGACAATAGGGGCACAGATGGACCATTAAATGGGCCTCTCTCCTCCTCCTGTCTTAAATAATCGGAGGTCTTCAACTTGCTCATGTTAAGACGAGGTTCTCCTACTATTCCTAACATGGCCACTTTTCATTGCTTCTTTCTGATAGCACATTCTCAGATTTTCTAAATTCCAAGATCATGGGAGTGTTGTTCCTCCAAACTCCTTCAGACGATAAGCTCTGGGTCGAACGACCTTCTCTATTTCATATAGATCTTCCTAATTTGGGGCAAGCTTTCCCTAGCTCTGAGGCTAAGAGATGGTGGCTTGCCGAAGCACTAAGTCCCCCAGAGATAGTATTGATGATGCTGAGAGATGGCCGATCTCCTTACTATTCCTCCCTCCTTGGTGGTTCGGGCAGCGATAGTGCCCTTAACTGATCTTCACTTGCTTCAGACTGGCATCTGAGGAATCGACCCAGCCGGCCTCTCCTGATGAGCTTCTTGATCTCGTCTTGGAGTTGAATGCATTCTTCAGTATCGTGGTCGTGATCATGATGATATAAATAGTATTTGCTTCGATTGTGCTTATTTGGAGGAGATCATAATTCTTCTTCTGGGGAGAGAACTTCTTCGCACCCTTCTATCGGAGCTTCTTTGACAATGAGCTCGAGGAGGAGTTTGGGCTTGCTTGCGCTCGGAGGGAGTCCGTGAGCATAGTCGAACTTCATTCGATCCTCTATCAGCTACAAATTTATTAGACTTGCCTGCCTGCCGCTCTCCTATGGCTTTCTTATCTTTTAATTTGAAGGCTTCTTCCACTTGGCCATATCCCTCAGCCCAAGATAGCAGATTGATAATGTTCCTAGGGTACTTCTTCTCCAAGGAGAATAGTAAATCGTTCTTCTGAAGGCCGCCCTTAAGTGCGGCCATTGCAACAGACTGATTCAGATTTCGGACCTCCAATGCAGCAGCATTAAATCGAGTGACGTAAGCTCGGATAGATTCTTCCTTCTTCTTGATATTGATTAGAAAATCCAAACCTCGACATGGACGTCGGCTACTGACAAAGTGAGCCATAAATTGATGGCTCATCTGATCAAAGGAGAAGATTGTACTTGACTTCAACGTCGAGTACCATTTTCTTATTGCTCCCTTTAAGGTAGATGAAAAGGCTTGATATACGATGGCATCTGGTGCGTCATGGAGCAGCATCATGATCCAGAAGGCCTTCAAGTGATTGATCGGATCAGAGATTTTGTCGTAGCTTTCAAATTGGGGAAGCTTGAAGTTCGGCGGAATGGACTCTTGCATAATTCGGAAAGAGAAAGGGGGATTAATGCGAACGTCGTCATGGTGAGCGGGGCGACGTGGCAGAGTTCTTCAATCTATCGGTCCATCTTCCGTAGTTTTTGATCGAGGATGTCATCTCAATCGCAGATCTTGGAAGGCTTTGAATTGTAGATGGAAAAGATCTCTTCTGAAGAAGAATCACGATCCGAACAAGGATCCTCTGCTCTCTATTTTTCCTTTCCAGGGGTGATGGGTATGCTAGCCTAAGTGCTGTTCCTTGGGACCAATTTTTGACATCCCAATGGTGGGTTTTCTAGTGGAATCACGATCGAAGGCTGTCGCATGGCCTGCACCATTTTGGTGAGGCCCTGAACCCACTGCATCAGTAGGTTAAACTACTCCAAATCTACCATGGCCACTGATGGAGGAAGAGGTTAAAGAGCCGATGATGAAGCAAGAGCAGATGTATCTAGCTCAGATCTAATAGTCGAAATGGTAGATCTCTAGATAGTCACCTTCTTTGGAGGCATTTTTCGAGATTAAGGAAGAGGATGGAGATGAACCTTGAAGAAGAAGTCCACAGGATCGACTGAGCACTCCTTTAAGAATAAGGATACCTCATGAATAGAGGGCCCTTTCTCTAGTGCCAATCCTGTTGGTGCAAAATTTGGTCAACGTCCGATCGAGCTGGAGTTGAGGAAGAAGAGATCGTTGTCGGTGACCTACAAAACAAAGTCCCATTCGGAGTCGATGGTAGTGGCTCCGACAGGATCCTCCGATGATCAAGTCAGCTCTTTTGGCCAATAGGAATGGAGTGCTCAAGAAAGAATTCAGTAGAATTTTGGGAAGGAGAAGAGAGCTTAGAGAAAAAGTATCTGAAGGATCCCTTTTTATAGACGGAGCCTATAGCAGACTGATAGTGACAGCCATAACCATTTGATAGTGGGCCGCTCGAAACCGCATGGGATTTATTATGGAGAGAGAGGTATCACCTATAGCAGACTGATAGTGATAGCCATAATCATCCGATAGTGGGCCACTCGGGGCTACATGAGGTTTGCTACAGAGAGAGAGAGGTGTCGCCTATCGTGATGTGCCCATTCATCGAGATTTAATAGTTGAAGTTTGGAGGAAGCAGACGTTGGTTGATGAATAACTTTGACATATATCAATTCCAAAGGAGTTCGGACTCCTAAAGGGATTACGGCTAGAGGGGATCATCTGAAAGGAATGCTAACTAAAATCTAGAAGTAATCCACTAAAGAAATTTGACTGAAGAAGAAGTCTGGAAGGAGTTCGACTCCTAGAGGAATCTGACTGAAGGAGAAGTTCGGAAGGAGTTCAGCTCCTAAAGAAATTCGACTGAAGGAGAAGTCCAAAAGAAATTTGGCTCCTAGAGGAATCCGATTGATTGAGAAGTTCAAAAGAAGTTCAGCTCCTGGAGGAATCCAACTGAAGGAGAAGTCCGAAAAAAATTTGGCTCCTAGAGGAATCCTATTGAAGGAGCAGTCCGGAAGGAGTTCAGCTCCTTGAGGAATTCAACTGAAAGAAAAGTTTGGAAGGAGTTCGGCTCCTAAAAAAATTTGATTCAAGGAGAAGTCTGTAAGGAGTTCGAATCCTAGAGGAATCTGAATGAAGGAGAAGTCCAGAAGGAGAATCTGACTGAAGGAAAAATTTGGAAGGAATTTGGCTCCTGTAGGAATCCGATTGAAGGAGCAGTCCGAAAAGAGTTTGGCTCTTGGAGGAATTCGACTGAAGAAGAAGTCTGGAAGGAGTTCGGCTCTTGAAAGAATTTGATTGAAGGAGAAGTTCCCCAGCTCCTAGAGGAATCTGACTGAAGGAGAAGTTTGGAAGAAATTTGGCTTCTAGAGGAATCTGATTGAAGGAGAAGTTCGGAAGGAGTTTGGCTCCTGAAGAAATTCGACTGAGGGAGAGATTTGGAAGAAGTTTGGCTCCTGAAGGAATTCGATTGAAAAAGTTCGAAAGAAATTTGGCTCCTAGAGGAATCTAATTGAAGGAAAAGTTTGGAAGGAGTTCAGCTCCTAAAGGAATTTGACTAAAGGAGAAGTCCGGAAGAAGTTCGGCTCCTAGAGGAATTCGATTGAAGAAGAAGTTCGGAAGGAGTCCGACTGATGGAGAGGTCCGATCGAAGGAGAAGTTTGGAAGGAGTTCGACTGATGGAGAAGTTCAGAAGGAGTCCGACTGATGGAGAAGTCCAGATGGAGTTCAACCATTGTAGGAGTTCGAAAGAGGTTCGACCGCTAGAGGAGTCCGAAAGAGGTTCGACCGCTGGAGGAGTTTGGCTGCTTGAAGGAGTTCGACTAGGGTTCGACCGCTGGAGGAAGTCTGGGAGGGGTTTGACTGCTGGAGGAGTTCGGTTGCTAAAGAAGTTCGACTGGGGTTCGATCGTTGGAGGAAGAATTTTCGATTGAAGCTCTTCTGTGATTACCAATTGCATTAGGCCAAGCATCAGACTGGACTTCGACGGGAGCAAGATTTATCCCCAATAGCTTTGATACTATTTACTTTTCTTTGCTCGATACATACCTTTTTCAAATCTAATTGACCAAAATTTCTTAAGAAAAAAAAGTTGGAATATTAAAGTATATATTATGCTTGATTTTATATTCAAATATTTTGAAAAGCTCTATTCCTCTTAAAACTTAAAAGTGCATATTTGAAAATCTGAATAAAGATCATATTCATTCAAAAAGAGGAAAAGCATATAATATTTAAATTTAAGCTAATTTTTGAAATTAAAATAAATATTTGAAACTTATTTTGAGTCAAATGATAAATTTTCAAAAGAGAGATGATTCATTTAAATTGATTTCATGAATTTAATACATCTCTCAATTTAATGCTTTAATGTTGATTTTGATGACTCATATAAATTAATTTTTCGAACTTAATGCAATTCTTACTTTGATATAATCATATTATTGATTTTGATGATTATTTCTTATTTCTTTCCTATAAGCTTTTTGATGCTGTCAAAAAGGGGAAGAGGAATGTTGAGTATATGCTTGAAAAAACTCAATGAATTATATTGACGCTTGAAATGAAAACTTAATACTTATTGACATGAATTGAAACATTTTTTTATGAGTATATGAAATATGTGCAATAAACCAAAAGAATAATTGAGAACATTCATGAAGTACTCATTCATGTGTTTAATCTATACTTCAAGATACTTTTTAGCAAAATGCATAAAAATACATATTTTGCTTTTATTGTGCATATACTCAAGATTTTGTTATCATCAAAAAGAGGGAGATTGTTGACCCTGAGATTGATTTTGATGATTCTAAAATATTGAGTATATTATGTATCTAATCATGTGTTTCAAGAATATGTGTAGGATTTTTCAAGTATCCAAAATGAAAAATTAATCTCAAGAATAAATCCTCTCAAGATGCCATGCCAAAGTACTTAAAAGAGCAAATTCACACATATTTGGATGGCTTGGTATGAAGAAAGTATGATTGAAAGAAGAGAAATTAAAATTGAAGGAAGCATTTATGTTTAAAAAAGTTTGGGGCCAACAAACTCAAGTTTGGAAGGTCAAACATTAAAGAAAAATGAAGTCAGGATTTTTCGAGATGTCTCAAATTTTTTTCGAGAGCTCTCGAGTGGCCTGGCACAATAAAATAGTATTCTGGCATAGTCTTGAGAGGTCTCGAGTTGAACTCGAGATGTCTTATTCTTAGGAGACAGAAACTTCATTTCTATGCTTTGCGAGCGAGAGGTCTTATAGATTTCTCGAGAGGTCTCGCAGTTCTGATGAGACATCTCGTGAAAAATTGAGAGATCTTAAAATCTGATGAGAGGTCTCGTGAAAAATTGAGAGGTCTTGATCTACGCGGACAGCCTTCAACAGATAGTTTTCTAATGGCTATTTTTCGACCCCAATGGCTATTTTAGAGCTTCCAACGGCTAAGAACTCTCACTCCAACCTTCTCTAAAGGTATTTAAAGGTGGAGAATTAATTGAAAAAAATAGAAGAAAGAGATTAAGGGATTTAAAGAGAGAATCTTTCAAATTTTGTGAGGAACATTGAATATCCAAAGAAAAGAAAAAAGAGAGGAGTGTTGTGCATAGATTTCAGCAAGCCTTCAAAGCAATCTTCTCCAACATCTTTCACATCCTCTCAAGCATAATTTGAAGAAAAGCTAAGCTTCAATCGAGCACATTATCGGCTTATTGTTTAGGATTTAAAAGAGCTTATACTCTATTTTTTATATTATGCTGAAACTTGTATTTTTTAATTTCTTTACAAGTTTCTTTGGAGGAAAGAAACTTGAGGTTTAGGCTCGTCCAAGCCCGAAATTAGATATTATAGGTTTTGGTTGGTAATCCCAAAAAATCAACTGGATTGTTAGTGAACCCGGAAAACTAACGGTGTTAGATTTTGGTTGGTGCTCCTATAAAAACCAACTAGGTTTGTTTGTGAGCCTAAAAAAACAAACACACTATAAGCAAGGATAGATTATAATGGAATTCTCAAGGAAAGCTTGGAGAGTGAACGTAGGAGCGGATTGCTCCAAACCACTATAAATCTTTGTGTTTGTGTTGTATTTTTTCTTCTATCTCTCTATAAACTTTGTATGCTTATAATTCTTATTTTACTTTCATAGTTTGATTTTGTTATCTTAATTTCGGTGCTCATATTATATGCATCTCATCCTCACCACTTAGATTAAAATCAAAGCACATAATTGCTTAGAGTTAAATTTCGCCAAAGGTTTTATAAGAACCCAATTCAACCCCCCCCCCTCCTCTTGGGTTGCTACCTATAGGCAATAAAAATTATAAAAGTATTTCTAGAAAGTATTTTATAAAGTGTCGGTCAATCTGGCTTCTAGGATACTCATGTAATGTAAAATTGCCACATGCATAAGAATCTTATTCTGATTCAGACACAAGGTATATAAATCAAGAAGCATTGATATAGACGTACTTAGTCCATATCATCTATGTCCATCAAAATAATTTGAGGATGGCCAGTAATCTAAAAACATTAAGAATGAATTTATATGCTCATCATGAACAAAATTTAAATTTAAAATCAAATCGTACTGAATATTGCATCAAAAGAGTAGCTACACCTTAGCCTTAGTAAAAAAAATTTAGTTCATGATAAAAAGAATAAAAATAGTAAATAAAATAAAAAGTATAATAAATTTCAAACAGTAGATTGCTTGTTGCTGAATTTTATCATTGATCATTGCTCTTGACGTGGAAAAGTTGATGGAGAAGAGCCACTGGTAGGTGTGCTGGATGTCGAAAGATGAGATGAGAAGAAAGAAAGAAAGAAGAAAAGGTGGGGCTCTTTCTCTGATCAAATTCTCCTTCAAAAACTCTCACTTTTCTCTCTGATCCCCCTCCTCTATTATTCTGTTCTATGCTATTATCTATCTCTCTATTCTACTGCAGACCTTAAATAGGCTGAAGAGTCTTCGACGAGGAGTTTGGGTAGAAGTTTGAGTGATTTTGGGATTAAAATTTCTCAATTTGGTCGAATAGAAGCCTAGGTTGATTTTGATCGTTAGATGAGCATCAAATAGTCCAAAATTGACTAAAAAATTAATTTTAAAATCCTAGATCAAGTTAGATTAAATAGCAGCCATTGGATCAAAGTTGATGGTTGATTCTAAGCCATTAGATAGCACACAGAAGGCTTTAGACGTTTAAAAAAATAGGGAACCACCTCAATGATCGGATCTTGATTGCTTCCTCCCTCAACCATCGGATCGTGCCTAAATCCCAACCCTCTACCTTATAGACCGATCGTGCACCGAGTGTTGCATTGACCCCGCCGAATCAAGATGCACCACACCATACAAAATTACTATATTACCCCATACACCATGTTTTTTAGGCATGGACCCACTAAGAGTCCACTGTGCTCCAGTTACTGTTCCGATCCATGCTGGATTGGAATGGGCTGCCAGGCATGGGCTAGTTCACATGCATGCTAGTTTGCATCTGGCCTGCTGATTTTGAGCTAGTTTTTGCTGAGCTGATTCTGACTGAACCAGCCGACTTTTTTTTTTGAATATTGATTCCATGGCCAATTGAAGTCTAATTTGCTTCAATTTTTTTTATTTAAACCAAAAAATTAAGCTTTTCCTATTGATGGCCTTCTTTCCTTAAAATAATCAATAAAAATATTAATTTTTTAAAAATAAGATAATTTATTTTATAATTTAATATTTTTATTAGTGTATTTATAACACTTGTCACACCCTACAACTTGCTCATTACTAGTCCCTTAGCAATGTATTATTTAATATTAATTAATCATCATATTTCAATAAGATCCTCCTTCACAAAAATAGATCTAGAATTCAAGGGATAAAAGTTTACCAAGTACCAGTAACTAAGCATTGAGCTTCAGAAGCAAATTTCATAGTCAGTATAATCAAAAACTTTCTTAAAGTACATCTAAAGATCTGCAGCACTTATATTAGTAATGACTAACTTAGCATTTTGATACTAATTTAAAGGATAAATGTATCCTCTCTTATCACCTATTTTGATTAATTTTCTATACACTCTCAAGTTAAGTTCATGAACTAAGGTTGCTTTCACACTGCCTTCTTTTTTTTCTCCTTTTTTTTTATGCTGAGCATCCTGGCCTTCCATCTGCCATTTGATGCAAATATCCATACTTGACTTAGGTGTAAAGATCTAGTTACTAAGCTTCAGGCAATCCACATATGCTCTATATTTTATACTTTTATTTTAGATGGGTAGCTCTTTCCTTAAATTTAAATTTCTTGAATTAGAATGTATATTAATCATCAATTTTTGGTGATAATTAAATTCTCAGTTGGCCTTATAATCAATACCTACTTTATCTTGTTAGTATGCATGTGCAATTAGAAGTGCTAATAGTCTTTAGGTGATCTAAGTAGGCCGCCAAAAGTCTGACTAACTAGTCTGCTTCTTCACTTGCTACATTCATTAGAAAATATTTCTAACTTTTTTACTTCTCCTAGTTTATCTTGTTTAAGATTTTCTTTCTTGACACATGATTTTAAATTTTCTTTTAATTTTTTTTTAATTTCAAATTATTTAAATTTAATTTTAAAAAAATTAATGAAAATTTTTTCTATCCCCAACTTAATTGACATTGTATCAATGGAGAAAAAAAAATAAATGATACAATAAGGGATAGGAAAGAATACACCTGATTTAATATATTATTGGTCCAGACTGGTTCTTTGAAACTTTGCAAACTGGCTTGAGCTCTCATTTATTTTTCTCTACAAAAATGAAAATACACACCAAAGCAATAAAAGAGCAACAAGAAACTACAAAAAAAATAAAAGAGAAGGATCAAAGCTAAAAGAAAAAGAAACAACCTATCTAGTAGTTCTAATTTATAGTCTTCTGCTAGACTTTTATAGGTCTCTAGGCTGGATCAATTTGGTGCCACTTCAATGGTATACTTTCATTTTTAGCCGAAGCCTTTTTTGTTTGGACAATGCATACCTCAATAGGGTCTTCAAACCTATTTTCTAAAGAATACTCATATACTGATTTATGAATAGCATCAATTCGAAAACAAGTTTGATTATCATTGGGATGTTTAGTATCTTTAAAAACATTAAAGGTAACTTGTTCATCTTAGACTCTAAGAATTAATTTTTCTTGTTGAATATCTATTAAAGCTCCTCTAGTAGCTTAAAAGTGTCTCCCTAAAATAAGGGGTACATCATAATCTTCTTCCATATCAAGAACAATAAAATCAATAGAAAAAATAAATTTATTTATCTTTACCAAGACATCCTCTACTATACCTCTTGGATATGTAATGAATCTATCGGCTAGCTAAAGAGTGATAGTAGTAGGCTTCGATTCTCCTAGACCCAGCTTCCTAAAAATAGAGAAAGGCAGGAGATTAATACTTGCTTCTAAATCATATAGAACCTTATCAAAGCTCAAATTACCAAAAATACAAGAAATGGTGAAACTTTCTGGATCTTTTAGCTTCTATGGTAATTTGTTTTAAAGTATTGCTAAGTATTTTTCCTTCAAAATTACTGTCTCATGCTCCTTTAGCTTCTTCTTATTGATCATAATTTCTTTAAAAAACTTAGCATACCTAGGCATTTGAGTAATAGCATCTATAAAAAGAATATTAATATGTGAATTCTTTAAAATTTTAAAAATTTTTGAGAATTTCTTATCTGGATGTTGTATTTATCTCTCTAAAAATGATAATGGTGGCTCATAGGGCTTGACATTTGGATCAGTAAATTTTATACCCAAGGACCATCCATCTGCTGGTTGTTTTGGTGACTAATGAACTTTAATTAGTTGTTTGATATTTTTCTCTTCAGTCTCTTTCTTCTGATGTGGCTCTTCCAGCTCTTTACCACTTCTCAATGTGATAGCATTGATTTGCTTTCTTGGATTGGTCTCTATATTACTAGGCAAGGATCCTTGTGGTCTTCCAAAGATTATCTTAGCCATTTGTCCCACTTGCATCTTCAAGTTCTGAATAGTTGTTGTTTGGTCCTGCCTAAGCTTGGTTTTCAAATTTCAAATGGTTGCTTCTTCATTCTACATAAATTTGACCATCAGCTCCACCATGTCAAGCTTTTTCTCAAGTACTTGGAATCCAGGGGATGGCTATTGTGCTGTATTTTTATTGCTTCATGAGAAATTTGGATGTTGCCTCCATCCTTGATTATATGTGTTGGAGTAGAGGTTATTTTACTATGGCCTAAAATAATTACCGACATAGCTATATCACTTTAGCAAAAGAATTACCTATCTAATAGTCGCTTGTATCGTATCCTCCTCCACATAGCTCATAAGTGATACTCTGGATATGCATAGCTGCTCCTTTCATACTGTTGACTTTGAATCTAAGGGCTACAATCTCAACTAATAAGATTGGAATGCAATCTACTCCCTGCATAGCTACTGGTCTTCTCAGCATCATGCGATTTGTTTGCCACTGATAGCTATTTGATGCCATCTCGTCGATCAGATCAAAAGCTTCCTCCTCCATTTTGTGATTAATAGTACCTCTTATTGCTACATCTATCATAGAATGATTAGTAGAAAATAAACAATCATAAAAAGTTTGTACCTGAAGCCAAACGGCTAATTAATGGTGTGGATATCTCCTCAGCAGTTTCTTAAAATGCTCCCAAGCCTCATATAATAACTCCATCTCCATCTGCACAAAAGAAGTAATATTGTTGTGCATCTTTATAGTCTTAGAAGGTAGAAAGTACTTGGTCAAAAATTTCTAAGTTAGGGCATCTCAAGTAGTGATAAAACCTATAAAAAGAGAATGAAGCCAACTTTTAGCTTTATCCTGTAAAGAAAAAAAATAGCCCTAATCTAATAGCATCATCTGACACTACATTAATTTTAAAAGTATCACAGAGTTCAAGAAAATTAAAAATATGGGCATTCGATCATCCTGAACATGTCCATCAAATTGGACAGTTGCTTGAATCATCTGGATCATTGTTGATTTTATTTCAATGTTGTTTGCTTGTACGGGCAGTCTCCTAATGCTTGAAGTTGCGTCAGCTACTAATGGTATGATGTAATCATTTAATGGATGATATGCCATTTGAATAGCTTCTTATCATCCTTGTGCTACCACATCTAATCCCAGATTGACATCGTCAAGATCTTCAATTGCCATGTTTCTTTCTCGATTTAATTTTTGGATTGTCCTCTCTATTTTTAGGTTAAAATTGAAGGAAAAAACCTGTTTCTCGGATCAGATTCGTTAAGATCTAATTTGATCAAGAAGAATATTTCAAAAAAAAATTTCTTAGATCTAAATCAGATCTAATACTTTTTAGATCAATTTGATGGATCTAATAAAATAAAAATAAAATAAAATAAATTAGATTAAATTTATACCTTGTTCTTAGGTAATCTAATTACCCTATGATGATCCTACTGATTGCTTGAGGTTCTGGATGCATTCACGCAATCACCTAGCCTCTACCAGTATCCACTCAAGTAGGATCTGAATATCTCCTCCTTCTCGATCTATCCTCTAAAGACCAGATCTAGATCTGATCTTGATGGTCTTCAAAATAACTTTTGAAGATCCGATGTCGTCTCTTGCAGCAGTGCTACCTTCTTTCTTTCCTATTGCCTTTTTCTTGCTTGGATCGCACCAAACTAAAGCCCAAAGCCCCTTGGGCGTGGAGAGGAGAGAGAGGATTAGAGGTAGGCATGGAGGAGAGAGGGAGATGGCTATGTGGCATGGGCAAGGGGAGAACATCTCTAAAGCTAGACGCAGGTAGGGTTTATATAGACCCTACTGCGCCATGCAGTGCCACATCATTCCGACCAATCACATCTCTTCATGCAATCAGATCTAAATCTGATTGATGGAATGATATCACCTAATCCAATTAGATGAGAGCCCCTCTCCAACGCCCTTAAGTGGTGCCAAGATTGATCAAAGCAGAGTCCTTGGCACCACCTAGTTTGATTCCAAGAAGCAACCTGGAGTCCCATTTGTATGGAACTCCAGGCATCCCTATCCTTAGGCGCACGCCTCCCTAGATGTGCACCCCCTTCTTTCCTCTTTCTAGCAAGGGGACAAGCCCCTATCTGCTCTCTTATGGATGCATGACATATGGGCAGATGTCTAAATGTCAAAGGTCAACATTTGACCAAAGTCAAAAGACAAGAATTAGTAGGTGATGGAAAATGGTAGGTAATGTCTCAAATTTATCTCAAAATTAAGACAACCTTTTCTAACCTTGGACAACTCCAGTCAGACCAATGAAGGTATCTGATTGAGCACAAACACCTTTGGCTCAGTCGAGACAACTTATTTATGATTAGTAAAAGAAGAACATTAGGTTCAATCGAGTGCTAGCACGATTTTCTTGAACCTAATTGAATCTCATTCAAGATCAATTGAACTAGATTAGTTCAATTGATGATCACCAGATTCAAACCCTTGTTTGTGTGACCCAAGTTAGGTTCAGTTTCTATATGGTAATGGGATATGTCATGATCTCTATCATCGACATTCATCGAAACACCTTCCGATGGATCAGAACTTTTTTGATTCAGACAACTAGAATAATCGATCATCCAAATCATTCTAATTGCTCTCAAAATCCACTAGTGACACCTAGCAGTATATGGTGGCAACCCATCAAAACTAAAAATGAACCTCTTGGTGCAGTTACATGTGTCATTAAGTTCTTCTATCTTGAGCTCCGATCGGACTAGGGTTAAGGTGAACTCGTCAAACCCTAATTTCCATCATATGAATTAATCATTCGATTCAGGTCTGATGTGAAAACCTTAATAGAAACTCTTTCTATTATTTCACTCTTCCATGGCCATGGGCTTATGGACTTGATTCTCATGATCATCATAGGGCTACTCCTCATCTACCGAGGTAGATAGATTCCCTCTTAGTGCAATCCAATTCCTACGATGAACATGCTATAGCCAATATACACCTTAAGGTTCCAAATGGCTAGGAGACCGAGTCATGGTGAAGTTAAATTATAACACCCTCAAGGTGAACTGCTAATGCACCTCATGTCAAAGAACCAAACACACCACTGTGGCTTCGAGCCAGTCATCGATGAGAAGGTAGACTTCCTTATGACTGCTCGAGGTGGTCATGCTCAGTGCCCTCATTCTCTAACGAGTATCTGTACTCTCACTTTGGTGTCTCTACATCGTAGACTCAAGACTCATCTACTATAAAGAAGCGATTGTACACCAACCTTCCGAATCAATCACCATCCTCATGATGATCCTACGGTTGGAAGCATTTAATGAGTTAATAACGAAAATTCATGTCTTAAATTTTCAACTCTTGAAAATAAGAATTATCATTATCATTAATTTAAGGGATGTATCACAGACACTAAATATATATTATGATAGAAAATAATTTATTTTATTATTTATAGTTAAAATTATAATTTTGCCCTTAGAAGTGTACAACAAGTGTCAGCCAATTCTGGCTTCTAGGGCACACATATCTAACAAACTTCCACTTAACCTCAAGCTAATTGGCTACAAATCTAAGTCTCATCTTCTCAAGGTGGAATTCGATCTTCTACTGGTCCAACAGCTTTGTGAGTGGGTCTGTCGTATTGTCTGTGGAATCAACTCTCTTGACCTCGATGTAATCCTTCTTGAGGTAATCATGGATGAGGTGGTATCGCTGCTCGATGTGCTTGAATTTTTGGTGAGACCTTGACTCCTTAGCAAGGGATATGGTGCCATTGTTATCGCAATATAGAGGAATGGCATCTGATGGCATCACTTCGATCTCTGTGGTAAACTTTTTATACTAAAATTCCTCCTTCACAGCTTCTGACGCAGCAATGTATTCTGCTTCCATGGTGGAATCTGCTATCACTGTCTGCTTGAAGTACTTCCAACTGACGGCACCACCATTATACACAAATAGACTCCTAGATGTCAACTTTCGATCATCTACATCGAACATAAAATCTGAGTCTGTATACCCCTGGACTTGGAGTTCTCCATTACCAAAAATCAACAACATATCCTTAGTTCTTCTCAAGTACTTAAGGATACATTTCATAAAAGTCTAGTATTCTTCATCTGGATTCGACTGATATCTACTCATGACATCCACAGCATAGGCTATATCAGATCGCGTACATAACATGGCATACATGAGGCTCCCTATTGCTGAAGCATAAGGGATCTTGCTCATGCGTTCTATCTCCTCAGGTGTGCTAGGGCACATCTTCTTGGAGAGATGAATGCCATGTCTGAAGGATACTAATCCCGTCTTAGAGTTTTTCATGCTAAACCTCTTTAGCACTTCCTCTATATACATCTTCTGTGAAAGTCCTAGCATCCTATTCGGTCTATCCCTATAGACCTTAATTCTAGAATAAAGGATGCTTCTTCTAGGTCTTTCATGGAGAATTCTTTAGATAACCACATTTTAACTATGGTCAACATAGGAATATCATTTCCAATAAGGAGGATATCATCCAC
>QRFJ01000824.1:73593-101278 GCA_006176705.1 Cocos nucifera
AAATGCTCCCAAGCCTCATATAGTGGTCTCCATGTCTATCTACATAAAAGAAGTGATATTATTGCGCATTTGGCTAGTCTTGGAAGGTGGAAAGTACTTGGCTAAGAATTTTGGACAGACATCTCAAGTTGTGATAGAAACCTATAGGAAAGAGATGAAGCGCACTCTTAAGCTTTATCCCGTAAAGAAAAGGAAAAACCTTAATCTAATAGATCATCCAACACTCCATTAATTTTTAAAAGTATCACAAAGATTCAAGAAAGTTAGAAATATGGGCATTCGGATCATCATGCACGTGTCCACTGAAATTGGACAGTTGATTCAATATCTAGATCATCTCGATTTTATTTCGAAGTTGTTTGCTCACACTGATGGTCTCCTGTTGCTCGAAGCTGCATCGGCTATAGATGGTGTGATGTAATCATTTAATGGATGATGTACTAGTGGAATAGCTTCATGCTGTCCTTCGGTCATCATATCCAATCCTAGATTTGATGTCATTAGGATCTTCAACTGTCATGTTTCTTTCTTATTATAGTCTTCTAATGGTCCTTTCAATTTCTGGATCTAAAGGTAGTAAGTTACTATGTCCAGTATGTATCATGCACTGAATAATTTTTTTAAAAAAAAATAAATAATAATAAAAATTAAAAATAAATTTTTAAAGTAAAGCTAGGATCAAAATTTTAATATTATTTTAGACACAATTCCCAGCAACGGCATCAAAAACTTGATGCATGCTAATTTATAGCTATGGCAAGTGCACCAGTTGATCAAGTAATAAAGTGAATGAGTAGAGTATCATCCCTAGAGGATTGAAAAACAAGTACTGAAAAGCTCTTTCCTATGCTTTATTTAGAAGACCGATTTATGAGAATAAAAAATTAAAGAACAAAATAAAGAAATAATTAAAAATTTTAAGGAAATAGAAAGAGTATAATTATTAGGATTTTAAATTTAAGAGCAATGTATTAATGAGGCAATCAGTTCACCAACTTAGTCAATACAATATTCAGAATGTATTAAGATTAATTTTAATTTTATTTCATGTGACGGTGGAGTCTCCTAATTTATTCACTATCCTTTGGTCCAGGCATAGCAAAACTATCAATATTTATTAATTATCCTTTGGTCCAGGTGTAATTTAAATAAATATTAATGCATTAAGTTTTGTGAAATTCTCTAATTAAAATACACTGCATCCAAAGCGCACTAAAATTTTTGCATGCATATGAATTCTAATTTGATTCATAATACAAGGTATATAATCAAGAAGCAATAACATAGATGTACTTGGTCCGTAACATCTATGTTCATCAGATCAATTAGAAGATGGCCAGTAATCTAAAAGCATTAAGATCAGATTTATATACTCCTCATGAATAAAATTTAAAATTAAAAATAAATCATACTGAATATTGCATCAAAAGAGTGGCTACACCTTAGCCTTAGTAAAAAAAAATTTAGTTCATGATAACAAGTTCAAAAATAAGTAAATAAAATAAAAAGTATAAAGAAATTAGACTATTTGATTGCTGAAATTGATTGTCCGTCGCTCTTGGTGTGGAGAACTTAGTGAAGAAGAAGAAGCTCCTTGATCAATATTCTGATTGTCAAAAGAAAAAAATTAAAAACCCTTTTCTTTCTCTCATAAATTTCTCTTCTCTTTCTATCTCTCTCCTCTCTTTCTCTTCTTTTTTCTTTTTTTTATTTCTCTGACTCTCCCTCTCTCTTTTTCTCTTTTTATTTCTCTCACTCTCCCCTTTTCTTTTTTTTCTTCGGCAACAGTAGGCTTTATAGGCTAAGAAATCGAATTTTTCCCAAAATCCTTTAGAAATTAGGTTTAAAACTCTCAAAACAACTCAAATTAGGATTCTGGATGATTTTGATCATTGGATGTTGATCAAACGGTCCAAAAATCACTTAAAAACCCTTTAAAATATCCTAGATCAAGTCGAAATTCATGCCAACCAGTCAGATCAATCGTTGGATTGAATCTAGGCCGTCAGATCATGCACAAAGAAGGCTTCTGATCTTTAGTTTAACGTCGGGATGAATCTCAACCATTGAATCTCGATCGGGAGCTGCGGATGCCATTCGTCAGCGCATACACTTTGGCCGTCCGATCAAGTCTCAGTGAAAGGCGCCCGTCGGATCAGACAAAATTTCCAAATTGCTTTCTATAGACCAAGCGCAAGCCTGGTGTTGCATGGACCGCCGCATTCTTCAGCCAATCAGAGCGCGCTTCTTCATGTGAAATTTTCAAAATGCCCTTAAGTCGGTCCACTGTGCATCGCAAAAAATGCTGACGTCAGTGCTGACATCAGTGGGTTGGTCTGCTGATGCGGTCAAACCGGATGGTCTGCTGAGCTAATTTTTCTGAACCGATTTGAACCGAACCAATTTTTTTTTTTTTGAAATTCAATTTCGGGCTCGTTTGAAGTCTATTTTGCCTGAAATTTATTTCATCTAAATCAGAAAAATAAGATCTTCACATTGGTGGCCTTCTTTCCTACATAAGATTAATAAAAGTATCAATTTCTAAAAAAATAGATTAATTTATTTTATAATTTTATACTTTTATTAGTATATTTTTACCACTTATCACGTAGGTTCATCTCACCATCCCATAACCTTCTGCTATCCTCAAGACCCTGCAAAGAAATGCACAAATGAATACTAGAATTAGAGTCAAGCACCCAACTGGATGCAGAAAAAATCATAATGTTAGACTCAATAACGAGCATACCTCCAGAAGGACCTGCCTCCTTCTTATTCTTTAGGGTGGCCAAGTAAATAGGACAGTTCCACTTCCAGTGGTCGTCAGTATTACAATAGAAACACTTTTCTTTATCAGTGGCCTTCTTCTTCAGCTCTACCTTTTTCTTTTTTCCTCCTTCCACCTTTTGCCTTTTTACAGACTTCTTCTTTCCAAAAGACTTTCTCTTGAAAGAAGTCCATTCCATAGCAAGCACTGAGCCTTTAGAACCTTTCATAGAAAGCTCAGCAGTAACCAGCATGTTCATAAGCTCGACCAATTTATTTAAAGATTTTATTTTTAAATAAATTAGCTCCCACTATTTTCTCGGATCCCTACACTCCTCTGTAGAGATGCAAAAATCTCCACGATTAAGGATTTCTAGTGGATGGTGCGGTCCCACCAACTGACTCATCACCTCATCTAACAATTATTGGTGATGGGTTAGCCAATAAGTGAACAACTCTTATTCAATGATTTTCTAATCATGGTGCATCCAAACTTGGATTCTAATTCATAAATCTCACCGTACTCGAAATATTGATCCACTCCTTAGTTAAGTCAGATCCACCATTTGCACAGATTGGATTCCTAATTAAGTCTCTCATCATATCCAAAATATTGAGCACAATCCATCCTTCAGCCCATAGCATCCAATGCCTAATAGACATGGTTGTATCTTTTTGGTGCAATTGAACCACTGTAACCAGTCGAGAACAATCAACCTCGAAAAGGGCTCACACATCTACAATGGTGGAAGACCTTAGACTTAATCCTTTTTTAGAGAGATTTAATTTAGGTCTCATTAAACTAGACTTGACATAGTCATAACAATTATGACTAACCTAGTGGCATGGGTTAGCTCGGATTATTGGCCACCTCAGATCAAGACTGAGCCAACAAATATGGTCTAGTAAGTAAGATCGGTAGAAGGGATATGCTATTAACTCAACAAGAACGCATTCGAGTCGAGTAGCTCCTAATTAAAAATCAGTCGATCATATCTGTCAAACTTACCTTAGATACCAAATTATTGAGCCAGAACTAATCGGGTTAGCCTACAATCTAGACTCTAACCACTGAGCCTAATTAGGTCTTAGCTTGATCGATCACTCATGTGATTCGATCTTGACCCAGACTTAATCCTATGAGGCTAGTCAATTTAAGCACTCTTGATCTCATCTAATCAACTCTTGATTCGATTTGATCAACCGCTTAGACCTAATTGAGCTACCCAAATCTGAACCTAGTTTTATGAATTTATCTTAGATCTAAAATTTTTAATTTTATACCTAATATATATTTTATAATTTTAATTTTTAATTAAGTTTAGGGTTCACAAATAAAATATGTAAATAAAATCCTAGGGTTTCAGGATCTAGGGTTTTGCAGAAAATAAGTTTTTGGATTTCTGATTAAGGACGAATGTGTAGCACTCCTACACATCATAAAAACACCCCATCGAATGAGAGGAGAGGAAATTTAAATCCTACTTTATTTTTTTGATAGGACGACTAAGGAAAATGCCTTAATCAGAAATATAAAAACTATAAAACTAGTTAAATCAATATCATATATAAAAACTGATCTAACTATAAACATGTTTTGCATACATCTCATGTATCATATCATGCATATTTTTAGATCTAAATTATCTCATAATTATCTAAAAAATTAAATTTAAATTGATCACATCAAAATAAATTCTATTCTAGATAATTATGTAAAACTATTCTACAACTAGTCTAAACATGCATTTATCATATCTCATATGAACCAAAAATTAAATAATTTTATTTTTTATTTTTTAGATTTTATTATAATATTTATAATAGTAAAAAATAGTAAATAAATTGATCTAAAATTATAACTTAATTAAATTAAATTATGATCATATAAGACTATACATAGAATAATTCTATTTTACAACCAGTCATGCATCTTGTAGAACTTAGATCTAAATTATTTAATTTTAATTTTTTTTATTTTAGATCTAATCATATCTCATGTAACATTTAAAATTATCTAATTATTAGATTAAAATTAAATTAAAATTAGATCTAAATAATTTATGGGAACCTGGCTCTTATACTAGTTGAAGGAAAAAATCTATTTTTCGGGATAGGTTCGTTCTGATTTGATTTGATTAAGAGAAATATTTTTAAAAAAAATTTCTTAGATCTAAATCAAATTTGATAATTTTTAGATCTAATTTGATGGATTTAATAAAATTAAATTAAATTAAATTAAATTTATACCTTGTTCTTACATAATCTAATTATCCTATGATGATCCTACTGATTGCCTGAGGTTCTGGATGCAGCCACTCAATCGCCTGACCTCTACCGATATCCACTCAGATAGAATTTGGATATCTCCTTCTTTTCGATCTATCCTCTAAAGATCAAATCTAGATCTGATCTTGAAGGTCTTTAAAATAACTTTTGAAGATCCGATGTCGTCTCTTGCAGTAGTGCTGCTTTCTTCCTTTCTTGTCGCCTTTTTCTTGTCTGGATCACACCAAACTGAAGCCCAAAGCCCCTTGGGCATGGAGAGGAGAGAGAGGATTAGAGGTAGGCATGGAGGAAAAAGGGAGATGGCTATGTGGCATGGGCAAGGGGAGAACATCTCTAGAGCTAGGCGCAGGCAGGGTTTATATAGACCCTACTGTACCATGCAGTGCCACATCATCCTGACCAATCACATCTCTTCGTGCAATCAGATCTAAATCTAATTGATGGAATGATATCATCTGATCCAATCAGATGAGAGCCCCTCTCCAATGCCCTTAGGTGGCACCAAGATTGGTCAAAGCAGAGTCCTTGGCACCACCTAGTTTGATTCCAAGAAGCAACTTGGAGTCCCATTTGTATGGAACTCTAGGCATCCCTATCCTTAGACGCATGCCTTCCTAGATGTGCACCCCCTCCTTTTCTCTTTCTAGTAAGGGGACAAGCCACTATTTGCTCTCTTATGGGTGCATGATGCATAGATAGATGTCTAAGTGTCAAAGGTCAACGTTTGACCAAAGTCAAAAGACAAGAATTAGCAGATGATGGAAAATGGTAGGTGTTATCTCAAATTTATCTCATAAATTAAGACAATCCTTTTTTGATCTGGACAAGCTTCAGTCAGACCAAGTAAAGGTACCTGAGTGAGCAGAAACACATTTGGCTCAGTTGAGACAACTTTTAATGATTGTAGAAGGAGAACATTAAGCTCAATCGTGTGCTAGCATAATTTTTTTGAATCTAATTGAATCTAATTCAAATCAATTGAACTGAATTAGTCCAATTGATGATATCCAAATCTAAACCCTTATTTGTGTGACCCAGTTAGGTTCAGTTCTATATGGTAATGGGATATATCATGATCTCTATCATCGATATCATCGAAACACCTTTCGATGGATCGAAACTTTTTTGATTGAAACAACTAGAATGATTGATCATCCAAATCATTCTGATTACTCCCAAAATCCACCAGTGACACCTAGCAGTATATGGTGGCAACCCATCAAAACTAAAAATGAACCTCTTGGTGCAGTTACATGTATGATTAAGTTCTTCTATCTTAAGCCCCAATCGGACTAGGGTTAAGGTGAACTCATCAAATCCTAATTTCCATCATATGAATTAATCATTTGATTCAAGTTCAATGTGAAAATCTTAATAGAAACTCTTTCTATTATTTCACTCTGCCATGGCCATGAGCTTATGGACTTAATTCTCATGATCATCATAGGACTACTCCTCATCTATCAAGGTAGATAAATTTCCTCTTGATGCAATCTAATTCCTACAATAAACATACTATAGCCAATATACATCTCAAGATTCTGAATAGTTAGAAGACCGACTCATGGTGTAGTCAAACTATAACACCCTCAAGATAAACTATCAATACACCTCAGGTCAAAGAACCAAACACACCACTGCAGTTTCGAGCTAGTCATCGACAAGAAGATAGACTTCCTTATGACTGCTCGAGGTGGTCATGCTCAGTGCCCTCATTCTCTAATGAGTATCTGTACTCTTGCTTCGATGTCTCTACACCATAGACTCAAGACTCATCTACTATAAAAAAGTGATTGTACACCAACCTTCTGGATCAATCACTATCCTCATGATGATCCTACGGTCGGAAGCATTTTATAAGTTAATAACAAAAATTCATATCTTAAATTTTCAACTCTTGAAAATAAGAATCATCATTACCATTAACTCAAGGGATGTATCACAAACACTAAATATGCATTATGATAAAAAATAATTTATTTTATTATTTATAATCAAAATTATAATTTTGCCCTTAGAAGTGTACAACAAGTGTCAGCCAATTCTGGCTTCTAGGGCACACATATCTAATAAAAATGTACTAAGTCACTATGTTTAGCATGTGTCATGCACTGAACATGTACCTAAAAATAAAATAAGAATAAAAATTAAAAATAAAATTCTAAAATAAAGAAAGGATCAAAATTTTAATATTATTTTAGATACAATCCTCGATAATGGCACCAAAAACTTGATGCATGTAAATCTATCGCTATGGTAAGTGCACCAGTCGATCAAATAAAATAGTGTATCGGTAGAGTATCATCCCTTGAGGATTGAAAAATAAGTACTAAAAAATTCTTTCCTAAACTTTATTTTTAAAAAATTAATTTATTAGAAATAAAGAAAATAAAGAGAAATAAAAAAATAATTAAGAAATTGTAAGAAAATAAAGATGGTGTAATTATTAGGGTTGAATTCAAGAGCAGTAGGATACTAAGGCAATCGATTCACCAACTCAATCAACACAATATTCCAGTAATCATGTAAATTAGGTTAATTTTGTTTATGGTAGAGTCTCCTAAGATATTCACTATCCTTTGGTCCAACAATAGCAAAACTATCAATATTTATTAACTATCCTTTGGTCAATATGTAATTTAAATAAAATATGCTACATCCAAAACACACTAAAATTACCGCATGCATAAGAATCTTAATCTGATTTAGATACAAGATATATAAATCAAGAAGCATTGACATAGACGTACTTGGTCCATATCATCTATGTCCATCAAAATAATTAGAAGATGGCCAGTAATCTAAAAGCATTAAGAACAGATTTATATACTCCTCATGAACAAAATTTAAATCTAAAATCAAATCATAATTAATATTACATCAAAAGTATGGCTACACCTTAACCTTAGCAAAAGAAATTTAGTTCATGATAAAAAGAATAAAAATAGTAAATAAAATAAAAGACATAATAAATTTCAAATAGTAGACTACTTATTGCTAATTTTTATCATTGATCATTACTCTTGGCATGGAGAAATTGATGGAGAAGAGCCACTGGTAGGTGTGCTAGACATCGAAAGATGAGCTGAGAAGAAAGAAAGAAGGAAGAAAAGGTGGGGCTCTTTCTCTGATCAAATTCTCCCTAAAAAATCCTCACTTTTTTCTCAGATCCCCCTCCTCTATTATTCTATTCTATGCTATTGTCTGCCTCCCTGTTCTACTGCAAGTCTTAAATTGGCTGAAGAGTCTTCGACGAGGAGTTTGGGTAGAAGTTTGAGTGATTTTGGGATTAAAATTCCTCAATTTAGTTGGATAGAAGCTTGGATTGATTCTGATCATCAGATGAGCATCAAATGGTCCAAAATTAACTAAAAAATTGATTTTAAAATTCTAGATCAAGTCAGATTAAATAGCAGCTATTGGATCGAAGTTGATGGTTGATTCTGAGCCATTAAATAGCGCACAAGAGGGCTTCAGATGTTTAAATAAAATAGAGAACAGCCTCAGCCATTGGATCTTGACCGCTTCCTCCCTTAACCATTGGATCGGGCCTAAATCCTAGCTGTCCACCTTGTAGACCGATCGTGCATCGGGCGCTACATAGACCCCATTGAATCAAGATGTGCCATGGCATACAAAATTACTATATTACCCCATATGCCACATTTTTTAGGCATGGACCCGTTAAGGGTCCACCATGCTCCAGTTACTATTTCGGTCCATGCTAGACTAGAATAAGCCACCAGGCATGGGCTGGTTTGCATGCGCACTAGTTGGCATCGGGTTGGCCAATTTTGAGTTGGTTCTTGCTAAGTTGGTTCTGACTGAACCGGTCGACATTTTTTGTTTGAATATTGATTCCATGGCCAATTGAAGTTTGATTTGCTTCAATTTATTTTATTTGAATCAAAAAATTAAGCTCTTCCCATTGGTGGCTTTCTTTCCTACAAAAGAACAATAAAAATATTAATTTTTAAAAATAAAATAATTTATTTTATAATTTAATGCTTTAATTAGTGTATTTATAACACTTATCAAGGATGAATTATATGGTAACCATATGTCTTTAGATTCTTGGATGCTGCTTAGCATACATTTGGCCTATCCGGACATTGGAAACCATTGCTAGATGGTTATTTCGATTAGTATAAAAAGTTATTTCTATGCTACTGACTTAGGTTCAAACCTATGAGATCACACTCAAAAGAAGTTTCTAATTGATCATGTGGCTGAAAATCGATTGAGAATCATTTAAGGATTTAATTATCAATTCGATTGATAATTAACCTAGTACAAAAGTTGCAATGAATTAATTCGCTAAGGGTTAGTGAATTAATGAGAGGATTAGTTAGCAATTGGATTGCTAATTAGCTTAATTTGATTTAGTAATAATAATTGGATCAAATCCAATTGAATTGGATTCAATTTGGTTTAACCCAATTGGATTATGAGATGACCTAATCGCCAAGGGTGTATAGCTTCTGATTTGATCAGATCTTTGGCTCAATTAATTGGGATTAATTGAGGCCATAAGGCATCTAATTAATTAGATTTACTCTTATTTATTTGGATCTAAATTAGTTAGAACCAAATAACTAAAACTTAGAGGCCAAAAGTTTGGATTGCATCATACGCCACCTAGTCTTGTGCGCCAATAATTCTCCAAGCCAAAAGTGTTTTGCATGAAGAATTCCCACACCCCTACCCTAGATGTCGCCCACTCTATGAGCCCTTAGATGAGGATTGAGTAGAACTTAGATTTGATCTAAATTCAATTTGAGATAGGGATGAGTCGTAGTTTGAATTTGATTCAAATCAGCCCATGACTCATCTATTGGAAAATCATGCAAGGTTTCATGCATGTCTTTCAAAACTTTTTAAAAGTGAATGTAGCAGAAGACATATATTAAACTATTTAACCTATTATATGTATGTGATCTAATCACTAAACCCTATATCTAGGATCTATGACATGTCAAAATGCATGAATAAATCTAAAAAATAAAATAGAATTGGTATCGATCATATCAATATCCTAGATCTAGAATACTTCTAGAAATCCTAGATCATATCTAGGTTAAGAAGAGATCAAATCTCTTACCTTTGCATGGGTCGAGAATACCACAGTTCAAATATGATGTTGTCCTTATTGCTTGAAACTGCACAGTGTGTCCAGCCCCTATAGTTTGTCCACACGAGTTGCTACGTAGATCAGAGGTTCGTCGAACAAAGATCCACTCGAAGTGCTAGCTTCTCATGGATCCCTGCTAATGGTCGATCTATAAAAAATTCTTTGAATCTCTTGGATACTCTAAAAGATGAAGAATAAGAGGAGGATTGAGGAAGAAGTCCAACTCTTAGATCTTCGAAAAAGAAGAAAGGAAAAAGCTAAAGAAAATAATTAAGAGAATACCCATCTTCTCTTTCAGGACATCAACCATTGATGTCCTAAATAATCTTCATGCCTAAACAAGAGAAGATCTTCTCCTTAAGTATTTTTTCCATGCTCCATGGCTCTCTATCTCTGATCTTTCCCATGGAAAAGACTCTCAAAAGATGGAGAAGAAAGAACTCTCAATGAAACCCTAAGAGAAGACATTCTTCTCTTCTTCTTGTCTCAATAGGACATCAACCATTAATGTCCTGATGAAGCCCTTCATGCCAACAATGTTGGAGTGCCCAACAACCCACATCCCTCTCCTCCTTTTTCTCTAGAATATGTGTGAAGTCTCTAAGTTTTTACATGCCAACAAACATTTAAATAGGAGGCACCCAAGGATTGAAGGGAAATCCTAATTTCTCGGTCCAGGTTCGTCCAGATCTGATCAGATCAAGAGATATATTTCAAAAATTTTTCTCTTGATCCCAATCAGATCTTGATATATTTCAGATCTGATTCTTATTATTTTAATAAATAAAATAAAATAAGATAAATTAAATCAAATTTAATTTACCTGATTTGGGTAATCCTATTATCCTATAAATGATCCTGATTGCAGCGGAAGGTTCTGAATCTAACCACGCAAGTGCCTAGCCTCTACCGGTATCCACTTGGGTTGGATCTGGAGATCCTCTTCTTCTCTATCATGCCTCCAAAAATTAGATCTGGATCTGATCTGGAGGATCTTCAAAACTCCTTTTGAAGATCAGCAGTCGTCCTTTGCAGCAGTGCAGCCTTCTTCTTTTGATCGCCTTTCTTTTGATCTGGAATGCACCAACCTAAGTCCAAAACCTTTTTGGATGTGGAGAGGAGAAGGAGGAGAAGTTTAGGCATGGAGGAAGAAGGGGAGAGGCAGCCTTGGGGCATGGGAAATCTCTATTCTAATTGCATTCGAATCTGAGTTGGGCGCAGGGTCTTATTTATAGACTAAGCGTGATCCAACTCCTCTTCCTCCCAACCAATCACAACCCTTTGTGAAATCAGATCTAAATCTGATTGGTGGGAATAGAGACCCCTGGATTCCTCCTTAGAGGGTGCCTAAGACCAGTCAAACTGGATTCTTAGTAGAACTCTGATTGGAATCCAAAAGGGAGGTGGAGTCCTTGTCCAACAAGGACTCCAAGGCGCCTCCAACTTGGGCGCACGCCTAGGGTGGCGTGCGCCCTCCTCCTTGCCAGGTTCTGGCAGGGGGACAGGCCCCCACCAGTTCTCCAATAGGTGCGTGACATGTGGACAAAAGTCAAAGTGTCTATGGTCAACATTTGACCAGTCAAAGGTCAACTTTTGACCAAAGTCAAAGGACCAAAAATGGCAGGTGACCAAAAATGGCAGGTCATGTCTTATAAAATAAGACAACCTTCTCTAACTTGGACAACCTCCAGTTAGACCATATGAAGGCCTCTGATTGAGCACAAACTCCTTTGGCTCAGTCAGGAACAACTTATTTGTGATAGTAAAAGAAGAACGTTAGGTTCAATCGAGTGCTAGCACGATTTCCTTGAACCTAATTGAATCTCATTCAGATCAATTGAACTAGATCAGTTCAATTGATGATCACTAGATTCAAACCCTTGTTTGTGTGACCCAGTTAGGTTCAGTTCTGTATGGTAATGGGATATGTCATGATCTCTATCATCGACATCATCGAAACTCCTTTCGATGGATCAGAACTCTTCTGATTCGAACAGCTAGAATGATCGATCATCTAAATCATTCTAATTGCTCCCAAAATCCACCAGTGACACCTAGCAGTATATGGTGGCAATCCATCAGAGCTGAATGCGAACCTCTTGGTTGTAGCTACCTGTGTGATTAAGTTCTTCTATCTTGAGCCCCGATCAGATTAGGGTTAAGGTAAACTCGTCAAACCCTAGTCTCTGTCATATGATATAATCATTCGATTCGAGTCCAATGTGAAAACCTAAATAGAAACTCTTTCTATTATTTCACTCTGCCATGGCCATGGGCTTCAGGACTTGATTCTCATGATTATCATAGGGCTGCTCCTCTACCACCGAGGTAGATAGATTCCATCTTGATGCAATCCAGTTCCTACAATGAACATGCTATAGCCAACATACACCTCAGGGTTCCATATGGCTAGGAGACCGAGTAATGGTGTAGTCAAACTATAACACCCTCAAGGTGAACTGTCGATGCATCTCAGGTCAAAGAACCAGACACACTACTGCAGCATCGAGTCAGTCATTGACGAGAAGGTAGACTCCCTAATGACTACTCGAGGTGGTCACGCTCAGTGCCCTCGCTCTCTAACGAGTACCTGTACTCTCGCTCCGGTGTCTCCACACCGTAGACTCAAGACTCATCTACTAAAGAGAAGCGATCGTACACCAACCTTCCGGATCAATCACCATCCTCGTGATGATCCTATGGTCGGGAGCTGTTTATGAGTTAATAATGATTATTCATGTCTTAAATTTTCAACTCTTGAAAATATGAATTATCATTACCATTAACTCAAAGGATGTATCACAGACACTAAATACACAGGTGTGATAGAAAATAACCCATTTTATTGATTATAGTCAAAATTACAATTTTGCCCCTAGAAGTGTATTACAAGTGTCAGCCAATTCTGGCTTCTAGGGCACATATATCTAACAAGGATATGGCAAGACTAGGTCAAATCCCTGGAAGTTAGGGATTCAAAACATGGAGGTTTAGTAGGCGTCCAACTCTGGATGCCTCCACCAAAAAATCATGCATGAGTACTCTGAAATCCACACACAAAAGGAAAAAAAAAATGCTGAACAAACAAGGATGGGCATGGGTTTAATTCCATAAAGGGAGGTAGAATTTTGGAATTGTAGAACTCTATCAAATAAAGTCCTAAACAAAAAAACACTTGTCTAATTTGACCAATTCAAATTCCTTTCCAAAACCAACCAGGAGTGGGTGTGGAAACCTTTCTAAGGTGTAAGAAAAGTCATGTAAACATCTAAAAGAGAAAACAAGGGGCGTGGGGTTTTAGGTGCAAGGGAAATAGAAGAAGTCCTAGTCTAACTAGGACTTTTCTATTAAAACTAGGTCAAACCTATTTTGAAAAATATCCATTAAACTAGGATTAATGCAACCTAATTAAGGATGATCTTAGTCCAACTAGGAGCTCAATTAAATTAGATTAAGCCATATTTAAATCTGATTTAAATCCTAAATCAATTAGAAATTAGGTGCACTCAAGTCCAAATCTAATAGAAAATTATTTTTCTTGTAATTGGCTTGTCTCATAAACCAATTAGACTTGATTCAATCAAGTTCAAACCAATTCTAATTGAATCTAATTTAATTAAACTTGATCTTAGCCTAATTGCTTAATCAAATTAAGATAATTAGCAATCTAATTACTAATCGATCCTCTGGCAATACTTGCATTTGATCGATCATCAATTGCATTAATGATTCGATCACCAAATGATTCTCAATCATTGATCAACCATCTGATCAGATAGTAATCTCTTATATGTGTGATCCCATAGGTTCGAACCTAAGCCAGTAGCATAGAAACCAATCCCTATACCAACTGAAATAACTATCTAGCAATGGTATCCGATGTCCGGATAAGTCGAATGAATGCAAAGCAACATTCTTAGAACTTTAGCCTATGGTTATCGTATAATTCATCCTTTTGATCCTTAATGCTCAGGATGACTTTGAGTTAGCTGTCAACACTCATACAAGTCAACCATATTGTATTTCAAAATTTTACAAATTTCGTGACTCCTCACAAGGATTATTCAGGCCTAGGTTTTGCTAAATTGAAGCATAGCGAGACATTCACTCCTAAAATTAATTAGGAGTGGTCAATCTTATCTTGACTCACATACTAACTCTATAAGTACTTAACTTGACCTAGAAACCTTTCAATCCTATATTAGAAATACATGTAGCTTGGCATCAAAGTACAGTAAGTTGCTTGCAAGTCACCTTAGTGATCTCAGGTCGGAAGGATACTTATACCCATTAGCCTTTACTAGCTACTCTTGATAGTAGAGTGCTACATTGATTATGTTTAATACAGATGTACTCCTCCATTCTATCTATATGCTATATCAATGTCTCCACACTACTTGATTACAAGGACAACCAACGCATATGACATACAGTGATCTATACTTGATAAGTTATCATCCTAGTTAATAACTTATCATTTGATCGTGAATAATTTAAGAACCATCCGATAAATCCTCCTTTATCGATTAATTATGGTTCTAAGGACTGCATCATAACATAGAAGTTCATTTAAGGAAGATAGACCTTTTATAATGAATAAGCTAAATAACTATTATTATTTAATAATTCATAAACCAATTTCAATCATCTACAACTTAGGTGGTTAGCTTTAGGACATATTTCCTCATAACTCTCACTTGGACTAAAGCCAATTAGAACAGTATCAAATACCTATCTTTTACTTGAATTCGTAGAACTCCTTAGTTTTGAGGCTTTAGCAAATGAGTCGATCAAGTTCCCTTTTTTCATCGATCTTCTAAAGGTCGACTTCACCCTCATCCAAAATCTCTTGGACAAGATGATAGCGATGCAGAATATGCTGGTCCTGTGGTGCGCCATCGATTCTTTAGCATGAGCTATGGCTCCAGTGCTACATTAAGACTGGACCATCAATGGAGGTTGCTACTCCCAGCTTGCTAATAAACTTTCGCAACCATTCAGCCTACATGGTAGCACTAGATGCTGTGATATATTTTGCTTCGCATAATAGAATCGGCTATAATATTCTACTTGAAATTTTTTTAATAGATTGCTCTTTCTATATAGGATAAATTCATGATCCAACACTCTCCTATTGTCGTCTTGGTTTGACTAAAAATTAGAATCAAATTATCCCATAAGTTTTAAGTCAGTTTTTCCATATTTGAGTCACTAGACCTTAATATTTTTTAAATACTTAAGGATTGTCTATAGAATCTTTCAGTGATTTTCACTTGGATCAGATTGGTACCTGCTCACTATCTTTAGTGAGTATGCCATATCTGATCTCGTACATGGATTAAGATAATCCAAGCATCCTTTTAGATCTATCTCATAGATCTTCATCCTTAGGATGTAGGGTGCTTCTTCCTAATCTTTCATGGAGAATTAAGATGATAACTAAACCTACATTCCCTATAATGCTAAAATATCATTTTTGATTAAGAGAATATCATCTACAGACAGCATAAGGAATAACACTACATAATCATTTGCCCATTTATGTTAGAAGTGTGTCCTAGAAGCCAGATTGGCTAACACTTGTAATACACCTCTAAGGGCAATTTTATAATTTTGACTATAAATTAATAAAAAAATTATTTTCTATCATAGTGGATATTTAAAGTGTCTGTGATACATCCTTTGAGCTAATGAAATTGATAATTCATATTTTCAAAAGTTAAAAATATAAGGCATGAATTTTCATAATTAACTCATAAACTGTTCCTGACCATAGGATCGTCAGGAGGATGGTGATCGATCTAGAAGATTGGTATATGATCGCTTTCTTAGGATAGATAAGTCTTGAGTCTAACAGTATAAAGATACTAGAATGAGAGTATAGATACTCGTTAGAGAATGAGGACACTGAGCGTGACCACCTTGAGCAGTCATAAGAAAATCTACCTTCTCGTCGATGATTGGCTCAATGCTACAGTAGTGTATCTGGTTCTTTGATCTGACGTGCATCGATAGTTCATCTTGAGAGTGTTATAGTTTGACTATACCATAACTCGATCTTCTAGTCATTCAAAATCTTGAGGTGTATGTTGGCTGTAGCATGTTCATTGTGGAAATTGGATTGCACCAATAGAGGATCTATCTATCTCGATAGATGAGAAGTAGCCTTATGATGATCATGAGATTGAGTTCATAAGCCCATGAATATGATAGTGATAAGATGATAGAAAAAGTGTCTACTAGGGTTTCACATCGAACTTGAATCAAATGATTAATTTATATGATGGATATTGGGTTTGACGAGTTCACCTTAAACCTAATCTTATTGGAGCTCAAGATAAAAGAACCCAATCACACAGGTAGCTGCATCGAGAGATTCACTTTTAGTTCTAATAGCTTGCCACCATATACTGCTAGGTGTCATTGGTGGATTTTGGAAGCAATTAGGATGATCTTGATGATCGATCATTCTAATTATATGAATCAAAAAAGTTCTAGTCCATCGAAAGGTATTTCGATGATGTCAATGATAAAGATCATGACATATCTCATTACCATACGGAACTGAACCTTATTGGATCATATAAATAAAGGTTTAGATTTGGATATGATCAATCAAGCTAATCCAGTTTGATTGATTTGAATTGGATCCAATTTGGTTCAAGGTCATGCTAGCACACGATTGAGCCTAACTTTCTTCTTTTGTAGTCTTTCTAGTTCATCTTGGCTGAGCCAAATTAGTTTAAGCTCACTAGAGAATCCTATATGGGTTTGTTTTTATCTGACTGGAGCTTGTTCAGATCAAAAAAGAAATGTCTTAATCCATCAGATGGAAATAAGACAACACCTACTAATTTCTGTCACCACTTGCCATTTTTGATTTTGTCAGGATATTAACCCATCATTTGACCAAGTCTTTGCAAAAATTAAAGGAGAAACATGCACCCCCTTATTCTCTTTTAAATGGCACACATCCTAAGGGAGTTTCATGAACAAATTAAGGTGGGCCCATCCCATATTTGTTGTGCACAAATCTAAGGCATGGAAGAGTTTATTATGGAACAAACTCTTGGAGATCAAATTCCACGCCACCCTCCTTCCTTATCTTTCTTTGTGCAGCACTTCTTAAGGGATATTTGGGTGACAAACATTAGATTAGACCTAATGTTTATTATGGAGATCAGATGGGAATTTAATCTAATCAAGCAATTTGATTGCTTGATTAAACAGGACTCCAGGGCTGCACTAGGTCTATAAATAGACCTCTTATCAAAGGAGTTTGTTGTTGTGATTAGATCATGGTGAAGCCCTACCTCTCCCACCTTCTCCACACCCCTTATTCAGATCTCTCCTTTTTCTCCATGCCCAAGTATTGGATAAAATTTCAGTAAAGAAGATCCAAGGTGATTGGCGCCAGGATCAAGCAAAGAGACGATGGTGTTCATGAGACGAATGTTTTGCCTTTGATGATCATTTTGAAGGCTCTACAGATCAGATTCAAATTTAATTTTTAGAAATTAGATTCAAAAAGAGATCACATCTAGATCTTGCCTGAGTAGATATAGGTAGAAGCCAGATGCATGCATGGCTTGTTTCAGGACCTCAGGAACATCAAGATCATCGATAGGGTAATCAGATTACCCAAATAGGTACTAAAATTAAATCTAATTTAATTTTAATTTTAATTTTTAATATAAAATCTATAGGATTACATCTAAGAAGTTTTAGATCTAATTAGATTTTATTAGAAAATTTTTAAAATATCTTTCAAATCTGATTGGATCTGAACGATCCTATGGTAGAAAATATTGATTTTCCTTCAACTAGTATCAGAGCCAGATTAGCAGTTCTTCAGATCTATTTTAGATCTAATTTTTATTTTTATTTTTAATTTAATATTAAATAATTTTAGATGTTACATCAGATATGATTAGATCTAAAATCAAAAAATTAAAAAAAATTATAGATTCATATCAATGTTGTATGAGATACATGTCTAGACTAGGTGTAAAATTATTCTATGTATAGTCTAGAGTATTTTTTTTTTATGTGATTGAAATATTTTTTTTAGATCTTTTTCTTTTTATTTTTTGATGTTAGAAATGTTATAATTAGATTTGAAAATAAAAAATATTTTTTTTAAATTTTTGTATGAGATATAAATGATGCATGCCTAGACTAGTTGTAGAATAGTTATATGATTTGTCTAGAATAGATTTTATTTGATGTGATCAATTTAAAATTTTATTTTTTAGATATTATATGTGATATATTAGATCTGATAACATGCATATCTGATTTAATTTTTGACACATGAGATGTATATAGAACACGCATAATTAGATCTATACTTTATACGAGATATATATTGTAGATCTTATTATTTTATAGTGTAGTTATTATTTCTGATTAAGACATTTTCCTTAGCCGTTCGGTCATAAGAGTAAGAAGGATTTAAAGGCCTTCTCTTCCCATTTGATAGGCTGTTCTTATGGCATGTAGAGGTGCTGGGTGTTTGTCCTTAATCAAAAACTGAAAAACTTATTTTTCTGCAAAATTCTAGATCCTGAAACTCTAGAATTTTTTGGCATATTTTTATTTTTGAATCCAAACTTAATTAAAAATTAATATTATAAAATAAATTAAGTTTAAAAATTATGAATTTTTAGATCTAAGATATCTTCATAAATTTGGGTTCGGGCTTGGGTAGCTCAATTAGGTCTAGCGATTGATCAAACCGAATCAAGAGTTGTTTGGTGGGATCAAGAGTGCTTAAAATTGACCAGTCCAATAGGATTAAGTCTGGATCAAGGTCGACTCACAGTCACATGTGGTTGACCAAGTCAAGACCTAATTTGGCTCCATGGTTCGAGCCTGGATTGTTAGCTAATCCGATTCATTCTGATTCGATAATTTGGTGTCTAAGCTAAGTCTGGTAGATACGACCAACTAGTTTTTAATTGAAAGTTGCTCGACCTAAATGCATTCTTGTCGAGTTAGTGGCATATCCCTTCCACCGGTCTCACTTACCTGGCTATTTGTGTCGATCCAGTTTTGATTATAGGTGGATAATAATTCGAGCTAATCCATGCCACTAGGTTAGCTATAATTGTTATGACTAAGTCAAGTCAAGTTGAAAGAGACCTAAATCAAATCCTTCTAAGAAAATATTAAGTCATAGGTCTTCCACCATTGTAGATGTGCGGATCCTTTTTTAGGTTGATTATTCTCAGCTGGTTATAGTGATTTAGTTACACCAAGAAGATGCAACCATGTCTATTAGGCATTGGATGCTATGGGATGGAGGATGGCTTAGGCTCAATATTTTGGATACAGTGAGGGATCCAATCAGAAATTCAATCTGTGCAAATGGTGGATCTGACTTAACTAAGGAGTGGAGCGATATTCCAGGCACGGTAAGCTTCATGAATTAGAGATCAGATTTTGGTATTTCATGATTAAAAAATTAATGAATAAGAGTTGTCCACTCATCGGTTGATGATAGGAACGCGGTGCTGTCGTTAAGACATCGTGTTTATCAGTTTAATCCGACTTCTTAAAATCATTAAAAACGCGTAGATAGTAGTGAGTCGGGTCGAATCCACAGGGAAGGTAGTATTTTAGATTTGAAATCTTTGATTTTAAAAGAAAAAAAAAATAAAAGAAGAGTTTCAGGATCAAAAATGAAGTCGGAAAATTAAAAGAAAAAATTAAAAGGTGCAGAAATTTAAATTTGGTACTAAGATCTATTAGTTAGATCTTAGCATCTACTTGCAATAAAATAAAAAATAATAATTAAAATGCAGAAATTAAATTATAATAAAAATTAAAAAGTAAGAAATTAAAATGCAAAAATAAAATTTTTATTAATTAAAATTTTCAAGAATTTAAATACATAAGAATTTAAAAAAAAAATAAAATAAAATAGCCTGATCTCTGATCTTGGATCGGCATTGGCAGAAAGATGGTGTAGAAGCTCGGCTCTTCTTCTCGGCACCCGTTGCTTCGAAGCAGCCTTTAACCCATAGCCTGGCTTCGCCCTGTACCAAAGCTTCACCTTGATCGGAGATGTTGATTTCTGATGGCCTGGGGTCCTTTTTATAGAGCTAGGAGGGCTGGATATTTTTTCTAAAGGCAATATGGGACTAATGCCTTTGTAATCGTCAAAATACAAATAAATTTGGATAAAATTTGAATCAAAATAGCTCTGATATGACTCTGATAAATCTGATAAAATCCAGCCGTTCAATAGGAATCCAACGGTCCAAAAATCATCAAAATCGGATGCAGATAAGCTCAGATCGGGTCGGATTAAATTCTGGCCGTTGGATCGCGCTTGATCGAGGAAATCTGGCCGCAAATCGCGCTTCGGGAGTCTTGATCACCGCCGGCAGCGTTCTGGACCGTCGGATCTTCATCAGCCTTGGTTTTCTGGCCGTTGTGATCCGCCAGATGCTTAATAGAATATCTGAATAAAATTCTGGAAATCAACCACCAGCCGTCCGATCCATGACCGCAAATCAACCACATCCGTCCGATCGCGCAATAACTGTTCCCATGGACCGCGATGGACCGGCCGCACCGCACACCGCAACCAATCAGCGCTTCTGTTCGTCGAGTGAAAATGACCAGATTACCCTTGTGAGCCGCGATAAATTTCTGTAGACCCTTTAAGGGGTCTAGGTCCACCACGTGGCAATCTCTGATTCGCCGGAATTTGCTGAGCTGGCGGTCCACGCCTGGATCGTGGACCGGCTGATGGCTTCAACGGCTGAGTCGGCTTTGATGGCTTGGCTTGGCTTGGTGGCTCGGCTTACGGAGCCGGCTGAGCCATTTTCTTTTTTTATTTAATTTTTATTTATTTTATATTTTTTTAAAAATTCATATCTTTTTCATTTTAGCTCCGTTTTACTTGAAATTTATTTCGTTGTGATCAAAAAAATGAGCTCTTTCTATTGATAATAAAATTTTATTTTTTAATTTTTATTATTTTTTATTATTTTTTAATTAATTTTTTAATTAATAAAAATATGAATTTTTTTAAAAATTATATATAAATTGATTATTAATTTTTAAAAATTAATATAAATTAATTAATAAATTAATACTTTTATTGGTGAATTTATGATGCTTATCACACCCCCCAACTTAAGCTTTGCTCGTCCTCGAGTAAAGAAAGAATTTAGTTTTAAATACCTTTTAACTTTAGAGTTTCGAATTTTACCTAAGCAATTTTCAAAATGGCCATTGATATTCAGTAGAGCTTAAATGAGATATATCATTGGGGTATTAATACTTATCAATAGAAAAATTAAGTAAAGAACATTAAATTTTTCAGAACTTTTTCTAAATTATTCCACTTTTATCTCTGATTTGTCTAAACTTTCATATAGGCAGGTGTATTGCTACTTCCATCCTTCATTTATTAATTTTTATTTTCACATTGCCCACTTTTTGATGCGAATATCATTGCTTACTTAGGCAACGGGACCCGGTTACTCGGTGGGAAACCAATGTTTTTTTTTTTTTTTTTTTTTTTTTAACGTTGTACCACTATTGAGTGTCTTAACTCCTTAAGCTTTCTATTTGATCCATGTAGCGAGTCTTGGGCCAATGACTCCCAAACCAGTTGGCTTTAGGGCACTAGGTATAGAATACCCCTCGGGCTTACTAGCTCGAATCAAATAGGCTACGAGTTAAGACTAGCTTTACAACGAGCTTCTTTGCCCTTCCCACCTTTTGACGCGAAACTCAATGCTTGCTTAGGCAAAGAGGCCCGGTTACTCAGTGAGAAGTACTTGGAAACTATTTTATTAAAATAAATTTTTATATGAAGAAACGTATAGTTACCCTACACAAGCCTATAAAAAGTAGACTTTTCTTTGATGCTAGTAGAAATAATTAGAAATGCTCCAAGAAAAATTTTTTTTATGTTCTGGACTTAACTCTTTATTGAATTTTCTTAATACTTGATTCCTCAATATCTCATAGATTCTCTAATCTGTGTGCATCAATTTTCTTTTTTAAAATGCTTAGTTTAATTCGATTCTTAAGCATAATCAAGTATCTAAATACTAAATACTAACTTTTTCGAGGACTTAAAATTTTAAAATTTTTATTTTTCTCTCCCCCCAACTTAATCGACATTGTCCTCAATGGAGAAGAAGAAAAAATAAAGGATGTAATAAAAAAATGGAAGAATACACCTATATTTATTTATTTATTTATTTATTTATTTATTTATTTTATTATTTTTTTTGGTCCAGCACATGCCTTTACAAATTTGAGCTCTCCCTCCAACTTATTCAAATTATCCTAAAAAGAAAATAAGATAAATTAGATAAAAACTAAATATTGGGTTGCCTCCCAACAAGCGCTAAGTTTACCGTCTTCAGCCAGACACAATGTAGCTCACTATCCTGTGTCGAATATTGGATTGACAAATTCCAATGGTTTTGGATTGCCAATCTCAGAAAGTTGATTTTGATTTTTAATCCCATTATTGATATATTTTACTGTTAATTTTTGGGATATAATTTTATGATTCCATTCTCAGACCCATGTTTATTAAGAATTTCTCCTATTTGTTTCTTCTAAAATGCTCATGAATGGAGTTTTAGGAGTTAAGTTTGATTCAATGGGTGCTGGAATGGTGACTAAAGGCGGTTTTAATTCTGGAGGTAAATTAATGTGATCCTGCTTAAACAACTCCATTGATATTTCATTACATGCCTTTTGATTTTTATAAGAAGAACCAGCTTCTAGGGTTGAAGGGAATAGGACATTAGGTTTATAAGTCTCGGGTAAATCATCTATTCTCTTTTTCCCTTATTTCTATCTCATTTAAACTGGAACTAGCATCAGTACTAATTCCTGGCTTGGGTTCTTCTATGTGGTTAGTCTCAGTACTAACCAGTTCCTCTAAATTTTTCATTTTGGCTAGCATCAGTACTAGCCTCTCTCACCTGGTCTTGGTATGGGTCCATAAGAATCCTATAGCTTTTAAGTTCAGGAATTACTTTGGTATTCTCAAATTGGAGATTCTTAGATGAAACATTAGATTGATAATTTAATCCAGGTGGTTGGTGGTCATTAGGTGGGTTGTTTGAAATTGGTAGGTTCGGTAGTTGATCTAGTTCTCTCCTCATGTTAGACTCAACTAATTATCCTATTTGAGCTTCTAGTCTGGCGATAGATTGCTGTTGAGTTAGAATTAATTGTTGAAGTTGGTTAAATCTATCATCAGCTAGATTGGTCTGTTGAGGAGGTGGGTATGAAGGCTGATTATAATATGATGGCTGGTTAAACTGACTAGGCTGACCATTATTATAGGCATAATTTTGATAATTTTGCTCAAGTGAAATTTGGGTCTGAGCCTGAGTCTGTTGGGATGTCCAAGAAAAATTAAAGTTACTCCAATCTGAATTATATGAATTTGAAAATGGGATCATTAATCAATTTGGAGTATCCTTGAGTAGCTTGAACTTGTTCTTGGATAAAATATGGAAACTGTGCAGTCATAGGATATTCACTTACATGATGGGTTGGACTAGCACAGATTGAATAACTCTCCTGATAATTAGAAGATTGTTGACCTAGGGTTAGGAGTTGATCTATTTTCTGATCAAGAAGGTCAACTTTATCTAATTTTTGGACTATTAGATTTCATATTAGCCATTTGATTATTATGTTTAATGTGAATCAACCATTCAATTAAGTTCAACTAAATCAGAAAAAGCGATTTCCTACCATGCATGTATTAGTGTAACCCTAATGTATGGTTTAAAAATTTTTAGAATATTTTTTTTATTTATTATTATTATTATTATTTTATTATATTAAAAATTAATTTTTTTTAATTATTTTTATTTATTAATTTTAATTTAATTTAATTATTAATTTTTAGTTAGTTTAATTTTTTTTTATTTTATTTTATTTTATTTTAGAGGAGAAAGGAGAAGAAAGAAAAGAAGAGTTCTAAAGAAGAGGTCCTAAGGAGTCCTAGAACTAAGAAGAAAGAGAAGAATTAGGTTTAATTAGGTTTGATGTTGGTTAGCAATCAAGTTGGTCAATCAATCCTGACTAAGGTTATCCTAGATCTAGACAGCTCCTAACTGCCAAGGTCACCTTCAAGCCCTCCAAGTGTAGGATTAGCCAATCAACTAGCCAGGTAAGTGTAAGGTCGGTGGGAGTCCCCCCGTTGCTTGCCTTAGACACCAATTATGCTTGGCCAGGTAAGCGAACGGAACCAATTAGAAACCACCTTCCTTCGGGCCCAATCGTCCCTGAACCACTTTCCTAGACACCAGTCAAATTGACTTATCCTAACCCGGTTCAACTCTTAGGATTCCTTGTCCTATTGAGCTCGAGTTCCTAGGGTTGATGTCTAATTGATTTTAAAATTAAAGGCTTAGGTCAATGCAGGATGCTGGTTGGTTGTTTGTGGGCTAAGGAAGGGTGATCAAATCCCCACCTTATCTTGTTTAATTGGGTTGTGCCCTTAATTTGATTTAATATGAATATGCACGAAAAAAAAAAAAATTCAATCAAAGGGTTTTATGCAATTTAAACTAGATGCATGCAACTAATTAAATTATGAAAGGCTTACCTTGCCTCCAGCAATCACCAAAAAAAATAAAAATAAAAATAAAGATAAAAATAAAACTAATATGATGCATGCTCTAAACAGTTAGGGTTTCTAATCTTATCATGAGGCTTTTAATTAGGTTTAAATGAATATTTTTTTAAATTAATTTAAAAATAAAATAAATAAATAAATAAATAAAAAGAAAAGAGGACTAGGGTTAGGATTGATCTCACCAGGCAAAACTTCTGATGCTTTTTGTTCTTTTTTTTTTTTTTTTCTACAAAATAAATAAAAAAAATTAGTAAGAAATATTAAAAATTTTATTTATAATTTATTTATAGAAAAATCAAAGAGATCAAAAATTTAATATAATTGCCTTCCCCGGCAACGGCGCCAAAAACTTGGTGCGTTTGCCGAAATTATTTTTAATAAATCAAAGAAATCAAAATCAAAAATCAAAAACCTTCCCCGGCAACGGCGCCAAAAACTTGATAGGAACGCGATGCTGTCGTTAAGACACCGTGTTTATCAGTTTAATCCGACTTCTTAAAATCATTGAAAATGCGTAGATAGTAGTGAGTCGGGTCGAATCCACAGGGAAGGTAGTGTTTTTAGATTTGAAATCTTTGATTTTTAAAGAAAAAAAAAGAAAAGAATTTGAGTTTTAGGATCAAAAGTGAAGTCGGAAAATTAAAAGCAAAAATTAAAAGGTGCAGGAAATTTAAACTTGGTACTAAGATCTACTAGTTAGATCTTAGCATCTACTTGCAAAGCAATAAAAAATTTATAATTAAAGTATGCAGAAATTAAATTACAATAAAAATAAAAAGCAAGAAATTAAAATGCAAAAATAAAATTTTTATTAATTAAAATTTTAGAATTTAAATACATAAAATTTAAAAAAAAAAAATAAAATAAAATAGCCTGATCTCTGATCTTGGATCGGCATTGGCAGAAAGATGGTGTAGAAGCTCGGCTCTTCTTCTCGGCACCCGTTGCTTCGAAGCAGCCTTTAACCCATAGCCTGGCTTCGCCCTGTACCAAAGCTTCACCTTGATCGGAGATGTTGATTTTCTGATGGCCTGGGGTCCTTTTTATAGAGCTAGGAGGGCTGGATATTTTTTCTAAAGGCAATATGGGACTAATGCCTTTGTAATCATCAAAATATAAAGAAATTTGGATAAAATTTGAATCAAAATAGCTCTGATATGACTCTGATAAATCTGATAAAATCCAGCCATTCAATAGGAATCCAACGGTCCAAAAATCATCAAAATCGGATGCAGATAAGCTCAGATCGGGTCGGATTAAATTCTGGCCGTTGGATCGCGCTTGATCGAGGAAATCTGGCCGCAAATCGCGCTTCGGGAGTCTTGATCACCGCCGGCAGCATTCTGGACCGTCGGATCATCGCCTGGATTCGAGCGCTGCCGTCCGATGGTGATCCGCGTGATGTTTGTATCTGAATAAAAATCAAGCCGGAAGCAACCACAGCCGTCCGATCCTGACCGCAAACAACCACATCCGTCCGATCGCGCAATAACTGTTCCCATGGACCGCGTGGACCGGCCGCACCGCACACCGCAACCAATCAGCGCCGCTGTTGTCGGACGAAAAGACTAAATTACCCTTGTGAGCCGCGATAAATTTCTGTAGACCCTTTAAGGGGTCTAGGTCCACCACGTGGCAATCTCTGATTCGCCGGAATTTTGCTGAGCTGGCGGTCCACGCCTGGATCGTGGACCGGCTGATGGCTTCAACGGCTGAGTCGGCTTGATGGCTTCGGCTTGGCTTGGTGGCTCGGCTTGCGGAGCCGGCTGAGCCGTTTTTTCTTTTTTTATTTAATTTTTATTTATTTTATATTTTTAAAAATTCATATCTTTTCCATTTTAGCTCCGTTTTACTTGAAATTTATTTCGTTGTGATCAAAAAAATGAGCTCTTTCTATTGATAATAAAATTTTATTTTTTAATTTTTATTATTTTTTATTATTTTTTAATTAATTTTTTAATTAATAAAAATATGAATTTTTCAAAAATTATATATAAATTGATTATTAATTCTTAAAAATTAATATAAATTAATTGATAAATTAATACTTTTATTGGTGAATTTATGATGTTGAGAAGAGATTGGATAGACTCATCAGTGGAGTGATTCGCATCAAGATGGAATCTATTATTATCTTCCTCAGTAGTGGTGAAAGAACGGGAGAATACCCAAACAGTTGATTAGAGACTACCTAAATATGCATTCAAGAGATGTCACAATAAAGGCTCCGCCTCGATGCGCCACCTAACGTGTCATGAATTTTAGTGATAATAGGGCTTGAGCTGATAGAAAGAGTTTCTATTTAGGTTTTCACATCAGACTTGAATCGAATGATTACATCACATGACAAGAGACTAGGGTTTGATGAGTTCACCTAAACCATAATCTAATCGGGCTCAAGATAGAAGAACTTAATCACACAGGTAGCTGCACCAAGAGGTTCGCATTCAGCTCTGATGGGTTGCCACCATATACTGCTAGATGTCACTGGTAGATTTTGGGAGCAATTAGAATGATTTAGATGATCGATCATTTCTAGCTGTTCGAATCAGAAGAGTTTTGATCATCATTACCCGATAGAAGCGAGCTTACAGATGAGTCGACTATGACCTAAAAAATGAGTAATATTCATATAATCCAGAATTCATCCTATACCCCTAGAAACTACCCTACTTCTATTACACCACCTTACTAATAACAATACTACAACAAGAAGATAGAACTCCCACAATTAATCTGAGATTATCAATCAGGAAATAATGTTCTGAACAACTACTGATTGAATAACCCATTCTTCACACGATATACTTCAAAAGTTTCGATTCCTACGTAGATAATATCTCAATTGATTCTAGAATGAA